>JXXB01000013.1:0-11920 GCA_000956275.1 Anopheles koliensis
GGGAGCTACCAGTGACGACAGTAGATATTCTGATAACGGTGTGTTTGTAAATATATTTATGTTGATACACTTTTTTTTTAAGTTCAAGTTCGCCTTCAAGTTTTTTTTTATGCTAATGAATCAATAATTATTATTTCTTTCGAATAAATTTCGTATAAATAGAACTTATTGTAGATATCGTCTCCGTAAGAAAAAGTAAAATATTCTGTTAGGTTGTATCATAAACTTGTGAGGGACTATATCGTAATAGTTGGATAAAAACGATTAGCGTGAAGATGTTGGTGAAAAGTATTTAATGCATATATGAGGTATACACTTTAAGTTAATTTATTCTGATAGAATCGTTTTCAAGTTATCCGCAAAAAAAATAATAGTTGTCTGAAGCTGTGTCCGATTCGTTGTGTTGGCGAAATATTCATTTGCATGTTGAGACAACGTATATCATTATGGATTTATTACCATCCCGTAAAATCCCTTTAGGGGACCTGAAACTGTCCCGTGAATCCCATAATTTACTGTTGCCTTTAATTAGACTTCTCAACGGCCAAGTTTTCTTCCATTGTCTAGGCTGTGTATTAGTAGCTGTATTTATCGGAATCAAGTTAGTCTTTAGATAGGGTTCCAGTTGAACGGTAAACGTAATTGCCGGTGATGTTGGTCCAAGCAGGACCAGATTTGTACAAAATCCCAACCGGACCATCTTTGGCATGTAGAAATTGCAATTGTGTTGTAGTAGAATTTCAAAGTTGGACGTCGTGCGAATATATTATCCTGTTCTAATTGCGTGTTTAAAAATGACTCCGTCTCGGAATAGACCCCGAAATGGATTGTGGCTCCAAATGTTTCAAGTATTTCGGGTACGTGAAGAAGTTGCCCTTTAAAACCATGAGTTATCCTCTCACACCTCCTAAACCGACATAGACAGATTTCAACAGATTTGGTACTTGTTGCCATTTGTTTTCAGAATACGTACTAGAAAAACTCTTACTTGGAAGTTTTCATGCAAAAAAAAAATATATTTATATTTGCTTTAACTTCTCGCAAGAATCATATGCCATCTTGAGGATGTGTTTCACGGGAGGCGAAACTTTCTCGAACGAAGATCTAGGAAAACCGCACACATACAAACACACAAACAACACATGCTGGGCATAAAAAAGGTAAAGAAACTTGTTGGTTACACTGTTGCAAAAAAACACACATCAACACATGCATTCACTACCGTTACAGGATGGAAAGTTTGCTAACAGTTTTATGTACCGAAAATGGTTCCAGTTTACAGTGCGTCGGAACCGCTCGTCTGTCTCGCACGAACCCGGGTACGAAAGAGCGATCGTGGTGCATTTTCAGCCGGTGTCGACCACCGTTTTACCACGGTGTCAAGATTCGTGGAAGAAAACGACACCCGCATACGGGAACTTCCCGCTTCCCATCGTGCCTTGCGTCAAGTGCACAATCAAATTGTGTTTGCAAAATTATGTGCTCCATTACTGCCACCTCGAGATACGGTTTGGGCGTTGCCTCTCTCGTGACGCGAATCGTGCAGATTAGGCTCAGTTTCTCTTTAGCTCATTTCGGATCCTTCCATCCTCCTCCGACTCTCTCCACCACGTTCCATCCAGCGGATTCAATTTCCTTATTTTTTCCCCGTCATTCCCGCCTAGAGCGAGGAATGGGGTCTGGCCGGGCACTACCCCGGGGTTTGCCCCACTAGACGTCCCTCCTTGACCCGTACGCCGAAGGATTACGGCGGCGGTTACCGGATCGCGCTAGAACAAAGAGCGTAGGTCACCGTGTTTGCCCAATCTCGTGCCAAGACCGTGTATACATAGGATAATGTATCCTACCGCTTACCGTACCGACCCTTTTTCTCAGCAGCTCGGCCATACCCGGGAAGCCTTTGGGCGAAAGCCACCGGCACGCCGATTCGGGGAACGGGATCCACCCCAAAAACCGGGTGGTCCGGTTTTGTGTTACGCTGCTCGAACAGATTGCCGCACCGCTAGTGACCGGTGGACTCCCGGGAGACGATTGCGCGCGCTGTTGTGATAAGAAAACTTGAAACAAAAGCCGATTACATTGTTTCATATTTATTTTGGTCCTAAGCAGCATGTTCGCCGCCGAACATGCGTACGGCCAGCATATGCACAGGCCGAAAGCGGATTAGATGTGGAACGACCTTGCACGCATTAGCTGCGTGGAGTGGAGCAAGATGCTGCCGGAACTAGGTTATACACGTGGCAAAGCTGCGCCGAAAAGCTGCGAGGGAAGTAAAGTTTCGCTAAATGGCTAGTGCGAGCGGGACTTTTTGGGGAACGAATAAGCTGAAGCTACGAAATGGTAACCTAATGTAGCGTAGTCGTAGTCGTACGCCTAAAGGATACACCCACGTTTACGAGAACGAGGAAACGGGGACGAGGACAAACATGAAAATTTACCGACGATAATTAGGGAAACATAATGTTGCCTGGTCCAGTGACCACAAGCTTCCTACCAAATCGGAGATGAATGATGAATCGGAGCCGTACTGTCGTAGACACGGAACAGGGAAAAGAGAACTAATTTAATAGCTATTTCAGTGAACATCAGCGCCATCATTGGCAGCACCTCCCGGCGGTGGTCCACCTGTTGCCAAATTGATTACATTGTGTGGGTGATCGCATGTAATTTGTTTGATAGCATTGTGATCATGCTAATGTGCGGTATATTTGAGGCAATAGGTGGTTCTTTGTCCTCATCCGGGGAAGAAAGTAAATCAAGTAGGATACAATAGGAGTACATGGAGATTTACATGGAATAATGATTAGTGATAGTATATTAAATAGTGTGACGAGAAATACAACACAAACTAAACGTTGAGAATACTGTCTTACGCTGATGGAAAAGTAATATCGGTTGTAGAAAAAAAAATCATAAATCGTGTCTTTTTTACATCGAGAATATTATGATTTTAACAGTATTCCATAAATATTATCTGGTAGTATTCAGAAATAATAGTGTTCAATTAATAAGCAAAAACCCTAGGAGGATGTATAGTTTAGGACTATTATTTTTGAATACATTATTAGAATTTCTTTTTTCTGCATTTTTATTTCTAATGCAAAATGAAAAAAAAAAAACAGAACAGATTATAAGTTCTAAGTCCATTATTTTAAATGGGCTGTTTTAAGTTATCTTAGTTCCACTATTAACTTTATTCAAGACCAGCCCATGCCATAACCAACACAGCTTATAATAACTAAATTTAATATCCTTTAATGTGTTAAATGTATTTAACTTAAGTGAATAATTTTACAAAGCTGATAAGTATAGAAAATACATAAACGATTGTAACATTTAATAATAATTTTTCGAGGAAGATCTACTTTTGACAGCAGATTGTAAGAAAAGAATAAACCAACTTCTCGGACAATTCCCGGAGGCAAGTAATAGCAATTCAATTTGCCATTTCTCACTGTTTCCTACAGTTCATTAATTTGCCAGGAAATCCAGTTCCAGTCCTCTCACTTCGGTGCGTTGGTTTCGACTGTTATTTATTTGTTCTATAGGCGTATTGTTCGTACGAGCATTTGTTTCTTCTACAGTGTGTGTGTGACACACACCGCATCCCCGGTTCGTGCTGATATTGCTGCAACATGTCGCTGTAAATCAGGTAGTTAAACAGAGTACTACCATAACCCGAGATTGAGCTTATCGTTGTGGGCTGTGGATGCGTGCTGCTTTCTTTTTTTTCTCACCCCACCACCACCGCCACGCATCACAGATAGTACATCTGCCATGCACGAGTGTTCAAAAGTAATGAGAAAATCACACAATCATGGCATTAGACAGCAGTCGTCAGATAGATATTCATCATCGTCTCTTTGAGCCGCGCGAAGGATTTTGGAGCAACAAAAAAGCGAACCCGAGCCACGCTCTAGCAAACGGCATAAACACGGCCAAGCTTTGGCAAATGAAAAAAATAACGGCTACGGTAAGAAAAATCATCTCTATCCTCGGGTGTCGACTGCCGTTCCCTGATCCGGCGCTAAACGAGCGAACCAGGGTCTCTGCTCGGGGTAAAGCGAATAGAGACGGGGCAAGGAACGTCGAAAAAATTCAACTTATTCTTCCCGGTGCAGAACAATGTTGGGTTCGGTTGTGTTATATTTCATTTCGGTGTGGCTTTGTCTCTTGTTCGTTCTGGCCGCTCGGCTGCTAGCGTGCTTTCTTAACATTCCCATCTCCACCTTTTCAGGCGCAGGTCGCGGTGCGCTTTTTTCGTGGTCCATGTTTTTCCACCACCACCACCACCGCAATGACGACATCGGAAAGCTGCTGGTCGTGCTTTGAAAATGGGTTTCCAATCCGGGGGCAGGCGGAGAGAGAGAGAGAGAAAAGCGGGGGGAGGAAGAATCCGCTTTGCCATCGTTCGCCTGTCCACCCACACCGTATGCACCAGTGGGCGAATTATGAAAATTCTTTGATGTTTTTGCTCTGGCCATGGCAAGAAGGTGACACACTCATGCGGAGAATGGGCGATAGCCGTTGTTTAAGAGGATGATGAAACGGAAGGGACACATAAAGGGAGACGCCAACAGTATGGGCTGCTCTGTCACATACGCAAAAAGTACGGCCAAAGTGAGTGAAAAACACACTTCTAGCTCAATTTTTCTTGCTCGGTGTAATGGTTATCCGAACCTACGCGGCGAACTGGATCTCTTTTGGGGACCAAGCAACCCGCTTCTTATATTGTAATCACAAAATCTAAAAAAACTCTCGTTTCCCGCTAAGAAGCTAGGCAATCTTTTTTTTGCGTTCCAAACTGCGTGAATGATCCAAATTGTTACTGCTCTCTACGAGCAGCTTCCTTTTTTTGGCGTACATAGTAGTTCGGGGAACAATCACAACACAGCAATAACGTTTTACTATCACGTGCAGCCACTTCCACCGGTCGGATGCAATGTTTCATTATGGTCAGTTGCACACACACAAGCGCGAACGGAACGCAACAGTGCCCGAAGTCATTCGTTCGACGAAGTTTCCCCAGAACGGTCATGCACAGTGGTATTGGAAAAAATAACAAAAAAGGAAATATTTCCAACGACATGGGAATGTTTAATATTCTCGCCGATCCAACCATCAAACTCCTCCCGGTGCCCGCACTGTTTATGGAAGGAGAGAAAATTTCCACCAATTTTGCCCTGCAGTATGGGAACGCGGAACGGGGTAGGAGTACAATAAAAAAGTAACCCACACACGCTCATACCTGTAACCATGCTAGAAACAACGATTAGTTCGACCCCACGTGCCGGACGTATGCGGAAACACGTCCCAGCCAAGGTTTTCCCTCGCTCACGACGTGCGCATGAATGATGAGCAACGGAAGCGGTGCGGAAACAGGTGGTGCAGAGGAGGCAGTTGCTGGTTGAAGCGATAGTTATACTAGTTTCTAACGGTGGCAATTTAATGTCCACCGTCCGGTCTGTTCGCCTTTGCACCCTTAAGAGCGTTTCGCTGTGGAGGTAGATTGTGTCGGTGGTTTATGGCATCCCCTTTGGATGGGTTTTCATTGCAACCGGTTAGGCTGCACTGGCCAGCGGTTGCATCTGAGCGGTGCAAGGGAGCGGCCCATCCCAGCCGGGCACTTCGCGAACTTTTTGCGCACGGTGCAGGTCGTGTGGGGCTTTTAAAATTGCGACCCACTTAGGGAAGCGATCCGGGGGGGAGGGGGCGGGGCGCAGTTGTTTTCGTGCGCTTTTGTGAAGATAATTGGTTAAGGATTGACACTTTGAAGGTCACTTTGATGCGGAAGATGTTTTGTATAATCTGCAGTGAAAAGGAGATAATGTTCCATTTTTCACTCTTTCAAAATTGTTCAAAACAAACTTCAAAACAAATGGCGATGGAAAATTATACCAAAATCTCACCTCTATTTTTCGATTTAAAATTGTTACGCAAAACAAAAAAAATTCAATTCATATCTAACCAGCTCCAGGAAATATTCCAGTAATACATAAATCAGCAATGTACTTCAACGTAGAATAAAACACTAAACAGACCTTCTAATCTAATCCAACAGAAACGACATGTGCCACAAACGTGTACACAATGAAAGAAACGTTAGAAAAAATCATTTCCAACATCACACGGAACATATCTTGTTTGTTTAAAATAAGAGCGTTAGCGATGCTGCTGCTCTCCGTGTTGCTATTATCATCCATTATTCCCCCGTAAAATATATTACCCTACACGCAGAAATGCTAAGAAGAATGAATATTCATTAGCGGATCTTTTCCAAAAACCAAAGTCCGGCGATAAAGCGTCTCATCCGAATGACCGTTACCCTTTGGATACGGCACACGGACGAAAGAGCGGCGACGAACAGTGCGAACACATGTTTGGCCAATCAACGGTCTCGGTGACATTGCTGGTATTTAAAAAACCATCGTTTCCGTTACTGCGATGTCCAAGGAAGGGATAATTTCCGTTACGGGCAGACGAATGACGGGTAGCAGGGCTCGTGCTCATGTAATTAATGTATTCTTATAACCTACAAGGTTCGTTGTCAAAGGATGGGGATGTTCCATACTTAAAAACATCCCCAGCTGCTTGTGCACTGGATTACTCATTCGAGTGTTTTCAACAACCGAAAGTGATGAGATGAATTGTTTTGTAGATTTCATCTTCAGTTTTGTTGTCGATTAAGGAACATGCAAAGCTCGGCCCGAAGGTAGGGAAATAATATGCATTTTATTTAATACCATTTTTTCTTCTTATTTCACATATTAAAACTTTTTAGACTGCTTTAAATCACCACAGCACCACACCACAGTGATAAAAGACATACGGTTCTAGTGGGAAAGAAGTATCGATCCTGTTTTGTGTACCTTTTGGGTATCTTTTAACCTACGTGTTCAAGTGCCATGAATGTTAATAAAAATAAATATTCATGACTTTATTCGTAATTACGTAAAAAAGAACCATTTAATGGAATAATTTTGAACATCAATTTGAAAATGTTGTTTATCGTCTTTCTCGTTTAATATGCTTACTGACCGTGCAGTTTTAATTAATGGTTCTAATCCGTAATCATTTCGTGTTAGGCAAGAAAAAAAAAAAATTAGTAAGTCATGGAAAGACGGATAAAAATCGAACCAACCTTGACAGCTGCACCAATTTTTACAATCCAATCGAAACACGTTTACAGTCATCGTGGCGCTTGCAACGTACACCCGGCACTTAGTTGCTCGGTGACCGGATGACAAATGATTAGAGCTCGCTTTTAGCGGCACTGTGGATTTGCTTGATGGATTTCCAATTATTTCATCCCCGGATTACACCAAATGCAGCTGAACCAGCTGCTATTCAATTATCATGGGCACCGGTGGGGTCGTACCGCACCGAGTTGTGCCTCGCAGAGGACATGTGCTGTGCACGTGCTGCATTCCCTGCTTGTAGATGCTGTTACACACGCATTGCACATGGCGTGTGCACTTCCAGTGGCTATTTATTGCATCGGATTATGGTGCCGACTACATGGAGGCGAGTGCAGACGAGACGTTTCCAGAGGATTACACGACCTTGGCTTAGTAAATCAATCACATTTGTGCGCCAACAAAAGCGTCGGTCGGTTTAGTGAGGTAGTGAGCGAGAGTCGGGAAATAATTTTGACTTATAATAATGTGAAGCGCTATTAGCAATGTGCAGCAAAGGGAGTTTCCAATGGGCATCCGTTGAGAAATGATCGTAGAGAACGTTTTAAAATTACATTGGTACATTGTGGTTCTAAAGCATGAATCATCACAGTTCTTTTTCTTCCATACTTTTAATTGTATCTTGAAAAAGTTTATATTATTTACTATTATAAATAGCAGAAGATTGTAATGCAAAAGCAAATCAAATAATGGAAGGAAATATACATTCCCGAAAATTCATTCGTGCGTGACACATAATCAAATTTCGAGATTAGGACGGGTACGAATCCGTTTTCTAATATTGCAACGTTAATTCCACATGATAAATCAAAGAACTCGTTCAGGCAGATTCGATTTTGAGAAATTAAAGGATCTTTATATTGTTTCTTGGATAAATAAAATTAGAAATAAACCAAATGCTACCTTATATCCTGCAAGACATTGTATAAATGAATGTTTACACGTTGTGCACAATATTCAAATTTGTAATAATTATACGTACAAAGTATGCCATGTTTTTTGGCCAGTATGTTTATTATGATTATTTTAGTTTTTATTTTACTAATATTATTTTTATTACTGTTTATGTTTTACTGACTTTTTTAAATTAAGAATTACTATTATATTGAATTTACATTACTATTACGTCCAAAAATCTATGTTTTTAAGAAAATGTTGTTATCAAAATTTGAAAATGTGCGTAGTTTTAATGAAACCCGAAGCTAAAAAAAACTCGGTTGGAAATTACCCCTATTTAAGGTAGAACCAGCTAGACGAAATAAAAATACTTCGTTTAAAATATTCTACACAAAAAAACTCAAACCACCCGAATCCCCATCGTTTCGGAACGGAGCGTAAAATTACTTCATTATCGCAATCGCACCGTTGACGAAAGTTGTTAGAGTAAAGCGTGTGATAATGACGCTACTCGTGTACGGCAAACGACATTCGTGTAACATTAAAATTCATGCATTTCAAAATGTTATTTAAAACATTTAAATTGCTGGACGTATTCCAATACGATCGACAAGTAACGGTGCTGACTCGAAACAATGCCCGTTGAATGGGATAACGATGGCACTGCTATGCTCAACGCGCACCGAAAAACACAGCCTAAACGACAGCCTTTCGCTGACAACAATCGTACAATCGTGAATGCAACGAAGCTTCCGCGTGAAAATGGTGCTCATTATGTAACAACGACGGACGTACGTTCATCGTTTTCTACCATCGGCTTGCCAAACCGTCACTCACGCCCGGTCGTGGTGTGGGTGGGCGGTCAGCGTTTGGAAAATTGAAATTAATCTTGCAACGCTGCCGTTAAGGCGTCCGTTCACCTTAACGATGGCTAAGATTTCTCATCCTCCACCGCTCAAACTTCGCACTTATCTCAATCGACCACTTGTGCTCGGCTCCACGCACTTGTACGTTTCCCGCGAAACAAAATGCGACCGTTTTTTTTTTCACTACATTAACCACGCCCGCCGTCGATCATCATCACCATCATCATCATCAGCAACAGTAGCAATAGCAGCAGTCGAGGCAACCATCGTGACCAGCACCAGCTCCACCACAAACCACACACCGCGGAGTGTGGTTTTGTGTGAATTTCGTTGTTTTGCTTGGTTTCTTGTATCCACGGGAAGATTTATTTCTTTCGCACTGTTCTGTCATTTTGCGATAAATCATATCCACACGGGTGGATTGTTTGATCTATCGGCAGCAGCGTGCGCCCACACACCGCGCCCGACGGTGCGTGTTCGAATCTCGAACTGCTGATGAGACTTTTTTGCAAATACGCACACACGCCTACACATACACCGAACCAAACACTGACACACAAATGCTTCGCTTTCTGCTCACGCGAAGTCACGCGCACGTAGAACAGAATCTCATAGCATAGCAAGCAAGTATATAGTACAAACCGTTTTGTAACATAATTCAAATGGTTCTAGCGAAGGATGTCGTTCTACTTTACACACTCGCTTTCTTCTCTTTTATCCCTTTCTTTTTCTTTTCTTTTTCTTTCTCTTTTTGTCACACACACACTCACACACACCCACACACATATAGCCACATATCTTTCACGACGGCTCGTGCCATGCCTCTGTCCTCCGTGCCATCAAACCATCGCTCGCTTCTGGCGCTAACTGTCGCTTACAGAACCTGCTTATCTTATCTAAGGGTTTGTTTTCGTTTGTGATTAAAATAACTGCCAACGCACGACATTCCCGGCCGCCACGACACATCGACCACCGGGGGCCCTTCGAAGCTTTCGGAGCTTCGGAAGCAAACAATGGAAAACTTTCGCCAGCATTTTCCACGCCATTTTGCTCGAGATGCACGATGGCGGGTTCCGTACGCCGCCCACCACGAACCGCACCCCAAAAACTGCCGTTCTGTTTTCGCGCACCATTTCGCCAATCGGCCGCGGAAGAAGAAGAGGAAGAACGAAAAAAAAAATACTCTCAAATTTCACGCATTCGCGGATATTCTGTTCGTGGTTTGAATTATGACTGGGCGTGCTCGGTCGGAAGAGGTTGGGATAGGGTAGGGGTAAATAAACCACACTCATGTTTCACACGTACACAACCGACACACAAACACACACACCCACCCACACACGCACATCTTGAGCGCACTTAATACCAATTCACATTTGATCGTGCATCGTGCCCATCCCTCCTCCCTTCCACAATACGGCTGCTACACACAAAGGAAACTTTTTGTTGCGAAAGATTCAACTCGTGCGGCTACTTCGTCAACTTTTCCCGGTCCGGTCACGGTCCGAAGTGGTAGCCCCATTTTGGTGGATTAAAAACCGTGTGCGACGCAATTCGAATGTCTAACAAAACGGTTAACAAAACACACCCATCGCACCGGGGTTCTGCGGACTGTGTAGTGCGATTATCAGCGAGATTTCCTATCACCATCGAGAAACAAGATTGTTCAAATATTTTTCAACTCCATTTCCGTTAAACCGAGTTGCTTCTGAAATTGTTTCACATTTCACGTAACAGCACGAAGAGCAGCACTGCCCAGGTCACGTACCCTGCACAGGAGCACACGGTTTATTTTAGCGAGCGATGGAAACACGCCTTGTTTTCGCTACAACACTGTTCGAGCGATTCCGCCCGCGAGAATCAACTTTTCCAACCGACGATCTTACGAAACACATCGATCCCACACGCACGATCACAGCGCGTCAGAGAGGAGGAACCGGGTTCGGTGCTTTTTGGCACTGATTTCGCCCGTTCGGATGTATCGAACCGTTGCACTAGCGAATTAGAGATACGTCTATTTGTGGCGCGCACGGCAAATCGCGCGAACCACTGCTGACCGTGCTTGGTGGCCTGCCGGATGCTGCAATTTTTCTCAGTCCATTCGTAGCTCCGCTATACTGCCAGCAAAATGGGGAAAGGAGGCTATGAGCGAGGGGAGGGGGTGGGGGAGCAAGTTGCCTTAAATTTAGTGGAATGCGGGCGGGTGCACGGAGACCGCCGGAAACTGAAAAAGGGAACCTTCCACACAGCGCCTTACGCCTGGTGTAACCGATCGCGAAGGGAGCGTTATCCGTACGCTGACGAATTCGAGCTGGTACTGAAGAGATGCAATCATTGGCCACCCGTTGAAGCAACAAGCAACATGTTGAATCATCTGAGTGCCGCCCGCTCGGAAAACTGCGCGCGCGTCAGTGAGTGACCGAGTTACGCCCTCACGGCGTTCCGTCGGCTTCCAGTGAGTGTGGGGCGGTCTTTGTTAGGGTTTTTTGGTTTCGGATTTTTGCGTGGAAAGCGGTTGGTGAGCGCCTTGTGCCATGTGACCTGTTGACCGGCGGTTTATGGGTTCGACCAGAGCAAACGGAAAGCCAGCCGAACGTCCAGCCGGGATGAGCGGATGGACCGATTTTTAAATGCGCTTTCATGAATCGCAAACGCAAGCGCTGGGTTTTGGGAGGGTAGAGAAAACTTTCCGTTAAAAGATAGTAAAGTTTTAGACCAGCTCTCGATGTGGTTATTTGTGGTTAAAGTTTCAAAGAATCAACATGCTTTGGGATGTTTTGAGACGCAACGGCTTTTGGAACTCAGTGCACTCATTGCGTGTGTGTGTGTAAAAAATTGTAGTGACAAAATGAAATATTTGGTAGAAAAAGCTTTAGCTCATTGCCATTGCCTGACTGACCACCAGTTTGTATTCAGACGCACCACACTGGCACATTGCCATACATTTTCGATTAAACATCT
>JXXB01000023.1:0-17152 GCA_000956275.1 Anopheles koliensis
GGTTGTGGCAGATGTAATTCAAGCTACCATTTCGTAAGGCAGGTTCAGTGTGGTGTATTTACGCTTCGAATGAAAGTGATTTAAGGAAGGAGCTTATGGACGAGATAACTATTCGTTCCCGGTTCTGGTTAACCCTAATTTATCGCTCGTTTTTGGCTCTCGTATGAATATTTCATTTCCGAACATGCAATGTACACGACCTGCCTCTTCAACATAGATAATGGTGGTGATGTTGCCAGAGTTGCAAGTTTTTATACCTTGGGATAGAAAAAAAAATTTAGTAAAATTTAATATTAAGCTTGAAATGATTTCTTAATACTCATTAAAATATCTGTATAGTAATTTGAATTCAACCGGAATGGGAAATTTCCACCTAAACTTGACAGAAGTTCAAGAGGAAGTTCAGTTTGCGCTAATCCTTGCCAGTCACAAACATAAAAATATCCACCAGTTTACGAGAAAACTTTTTCTCAATTTAATTTTACGATGGAAATGTCCATCAATTTGTTTGGTTTGCTTTCCATTTTCCGTTATTTTTCTTGCTCCTGTTGCTCACCTATCGAAAAGTCATCGCGTTGATTTTATTTCGCCTCGTTGTTTTATTTTTTTCGCTGCTCTTATCCACGATATTTAAACCGGCACTATCGACGGGATTAGCAATATCCTCTCTAAAAAAGTTTGTTTCCTCTCGTGGGGAAAGGGGCTCAGACCCGCAACATTGGGTTGACGAATTACCGATTGGAACTACAAATTCGTGTTCATTACTCAGCAACATTCCGGTCTCGGACGAATGGCTTTTTTATTCCCCTGGAATGTGTTACCTTTCTTATACAAACAACCAGCGCCACAAACTGTCGCCCTAGTTTTGTTGTGAAAATCGGGCGAATGTAATGGAATCGAGCTTCATTTATCGTTTGCAGAGATGCTCTTACATTACAACAGCTAATCTTGAAATTGGTGCCTTACTGCAATAGACGAGCAACAAGTTGCCACTCGCTGGCACGGTGGCTCACTGTAAACACGCTTGCCTTGGTGCCAATCAGCGGAGAGGGTATTTTTTGTGTGTGAAATAAAATTTAAACACTTTCATCGGGTTGGATAGCTTTTTTTTGGCCCTATTACGGGGAAAACTTGGGCTGGATCGATTTCGCTGCTCCGTAATCCTTCCAGTAATGGAGGAAATTAATGCAATCAACAGTTTCAACACGTGAACAAATTCCAGCATCACATCGTGACCCTACCCTCGTCCATTGACCTGCCCCTTCCTAACGTTAGAAACATCAATGTCCCATTTATTGGGTCGAACGCAAGGAGCGGCGGACGTGTTTTGTTGCGCGCGGAAAATCAATCGAAAACGTATTGAGCTTGTGTCGAGCGTGAAAACAGGTATTCACCAAAAGCTATAACCAAACAGTAATACCAATTTCAAAATTAATCAATAAATAGCAATAAACCTTGTGCACAAATATTATTTTATAGATCAACTTTTGATATGTTTCACTTTTGATATTAGAATTTCACGCAATTCTCGGAATTTATTAAAAAATTCTATCAAACATGTGTTATCCACACTCATGTAGTTTACAATACTGTTTTAGTGGGCAGCTCTACCCCAACTCTCCAACTCAGTGGTGCAATTTTTTCATCGGTTTCATAACCGAAATGGTTAAGGTGAAATATTTTCTGTTCTCCAACCATTTGGCATTTAAAATTTGTGCTTTCGGAAAATCCTTCTGATTTGAAGTTTTCTTACAGTAACATTTCAACTTATCCGTTTGATTGTTTTCTTTCTATTTATAAATCATATTTATAAGAGTAAATTATTCATAGATTAGATTTGAGAGGAACAATCTAACTACATTTAAGTAAGGATTCTTTAATTTTATTTCTGTTTGAGGTTTTCAGATACTAATAATTTGATGACTCAGTTCGTTTTTATGAAATTCGTTTATATTACTATAGTTTTAACATTTTAGGAATTTATTATTTGTGTAAAATTATTGAAAATACAAAAAATAGCTGGTTTAATGTAAGGAAATGTTTAGTGATGTTTCAGTGAAATTGAATCCACGTGGACCAAGCTTGTAATAATATGAAAAAAGTAGTATAATTTTTTATATTTATACTTATTTGTTAAATATTGCTTTCTTTAATTTTTTAATCAATCTGAAAGATTTTCAGTAGTCATATAGACTGATTGTTACACGAATGGTTCGTTTTAATTTCTGACTCAATGTTCAATAGCGCCTTTCATTTATAACTCTTGTAACTGTAACTGATTATTTAAATGCTACTGGTCTCAGGAAAAAATAGCCATTTAAGGAATTTAAACTTAATTATTATACTTTGTATATGTTTTTGGTAGAAAAATTAAGCTACACGGGTGGGTAACTATTAAAACTACTATAAGAAATTGCTTCAAAATTCAATCCTACTCCTCAATTTTCATATTTGTCAATTGTCTACGCAACATACGGTTGTAGCTTAGTATGAAATAACACATCAACCTACAAGAATGTTTGTTTTCGGCGTGGAATTATGGAAGAAAAAACTATAAGCCACTTGAAAATATTAAGGATTTAATGCAACCACAATCTTCTCATAAATCTTTCTGTCGCGAAAATATAATCACGTTCTCAAAAGCTAACATTCCGTCCCTTTATCGTCTACTGGTAAGGCTTTCTCTTGTCTTTCTTTCTCACTCTATTTAGAGACGATATTTTTCATACGTTACCGGTCATTGCCCATAATGCGCGCCTGCTACAGAGTGCCGCCATGTGGTAAACAAAAATGAAAAAAATCCGTCCACCATTTTATCGAATTCGTTTGTTCGCTTCTCGCTCTCTGCCTCTCTCTTTTATGCTCCTTGAATTGCAATAAAAGCGCATTATGCTTAATACGCCACCTCACATCAAGAGTGAAACAGTGTGTGTGTGCGTGTGTGCGTATGCGTGAAGCTGCGACATTTACGCGTCGCGTACCATCTTCACCGCAAAGTACAAACGGCCCTGAAAATAAGACGCAAGCGGTTTGACTGCACGTCGGTGGGTAGTGTATTGGGTCGTTCTACCTCGCGATCGTTTACTTTTATCGTTAGCTTCCCATGCGCGATGCAAGCTCGGCCGGTTGGGATGGAAGTTGTTTGATGCTCGCTTGCTCGCTCGCTCGCTCGTTTTGAGCCCGGCTGGAAAGCGGTTGGAAGTGGTTCGGTGGCGTAACAGCGTGGTCTAACCGGCTGGCCAATGGTGGTAAATGATCTCGGTCGCATTCGTACCGCAAAGCTATGCATCGTTTGTGGTTTCGTCCTTGCTGCTCGTCCTCGGGCAAACACGCTACGGTTCGTGGGCACAAGGGGCCTTTCGAGGCGCTTGATGTCCGATGCGGCACTAGCAAGTTGCAGTCTCTGGGTGTGTGGTAACGCACCGACCAGCTTTCTTTAATGCACTCTCAAGAATGTTCGTTACGCAACCGATGCGGGGACATGAAAGTTGTGCAAACAAAGTCTTTTCTGTCCCTAGCGCGCGCACCGTCCGCCTCTGCTCGGTGGCATGAATGCCTGTTGGGAATAAATACATTCTTTGCCTGCTTGCTAAGCTGCATCACATGAGAGAGTAATGTGCGGGAAAAGGGGTGTCCCTCCGAGTGTATTTGGACGAAGGTCCTTACAAGAGAAAACCGGGACATCCCGTCTGGACGGAAAACCCCACTAGTAGCTACACCGCACAAAGGCAGCCATGGCACAGGAATAACTTTCCGATCTCAACCCCAAACGTGCTGTTCTTGCTGGTTCCAGCTGTTTCCCACAGCAAGCACAGACCCGCGGCAGCACAGACGCCACCACGTGGCACAATAACCTCACCCAATACGTAAAGGTTTACCGTTCCCGAGATAACATATCAAAAAAGGTGCGGTGTAAGGATGGCGACCAAGCGTTGACGAAAAAAAAACCTTTAAAACAAGGGAAGAACGAAACCCAGTAACAGCTTGGTAGTTCAATACACTGAGTTAACTTCAGGCTCCTCACGGGCATCACGGGACGACGTTGCGATGATTCCATTCCCTCTTGTTGTATTCGTTACCGTGTGTGTGTGTGTGTGTGTATGCGCTATGAAAGGACGTGAAAATAGGGTAATTTTCCGTTTTGTCGACTATCGGTCCTACCGAACCAATCTCGGGCAGAAAGCAACGGCAGGGGAAGGAACGAACGGAGTGGCATGTAAAAAAAAGGACACCAACTCATCGAATCTATCTTTAGATGCTGCGAGCTCCGGTTTTGCCTGCATACAACCACAACACGGAGTAATCGCAGGAGAGAGCAAAAGAGACATCCCCGCGTTGCGAAGTGAGCGACACTCTCAGTCAGCGCCTACTGAAGGCACGCTGATGGAGCGCTGTCCTTTAGGTTCATCGGTTCATCCCCCTATCGGGTGTACACTGTAGGCGCTGTATGTTACGTTAGATGGTCCGATGGTCGGGAAGTAGTGTGGTGTCTTAACGCAACTCACGGTCCCAGCATGTTAACTGGACACGAAAAGTCAACGCCCTACAAGGAGAGCTGACCATAGTGCATAATTTGATCAGAGTCGAGCAAAGTGTACCGTTTCATGTCGGTCAGGGGATTGGGAGTTGACTTTAATTACTCTCCAACATGACGTGTAAGGCGCTGTAAAGGAGTTTCCAAGGAGTATAATGTTTTGAGCTGGTAAATTATGCAAGAGCAGCTTTAGCGTTTTAAAATACATCGTTCTATGCGGCCGGGAAAAGTTTAATTTTCTACTGATTATGCATTCCTCTTGTAAAGTTACATCGCTTTTATGTACAACCAATCATCAACTCCTTCCCATCCAGATACAATCGTACTGGTTGCATTCAAAAAAGGCTCGCCTTTGCTGGTAACTCACGGAACACGGCGGCAACGCTCACAGGAGAAGCCAGATCGTTCGAATGCCGAATGTGCGTGATTATAAAACATCACTATCCAAGGTGGAGCCCTACTCAGTATCACGTTGTCTGTGGCTCGGTTAGGGTGTGCCGCCATTTCGGTCCGTTCGGTGCGGTCCGGATCGTCGGGTTTCTGGGGCGTACTTCGTGTGTGAATCTTTGAATGTATGTTTATTCAACTCTGTTGAAAGTGCTGTGAAGAGATTGAGCACGAACCCGAGTGTGCGGGATGCTGTGCTGAGAGAGTGTGTGAGAGAGAGAAAGAGGGAGAGTGAGCGAATGCACGCCTGTGTGTGTGTGTTGGTGACGTTCATCGTGAGCGTGAGAATAGGGCGTAAATGAAAGTGAGATTGGTTAGACGAACACTTTCTCCCCTGATGCGGCCTGCTTTGTTTTGAGAAATTTAGACGCCATCCTGTGTGTGAACTCGGTTGACAGAAAGCCTTTTGAACACGAACGAACACACAGACACACATATTCACACACGCACATAAATGGTGGTGCTCACCATGTAAACAGATAAGGAAGAAAACGGATTCTCCCCGAACCACTCACTGTTATCAGCGTTCTCACTCTCGGCGGGAGTTCTCGAGTTTAGGAGACGAAGCGGTCTTTGCGTTCACTCGGATGGGGGAAAAAGCTAAGGACTCACGCAATTTGACCCGATCCCGGTCTGGATACGAATTCGGAAGTCCTCAACAACCAGTGTCTGCTGAGCTCGTGGCTTCAGTGTTCGAGTAACTCCTCGGGGTGTTCCGCACCGTTAAGGATCTTGTACAGACCTGCCTACTCTGCCGGTTTTGGGTGGTTTCATATGGTACGCTTCAACCGTTTCGATAGTGGTGTTCCGGTAAAACGGCGTGCAATTTTAATAATTGAATAAACGTGTTCCCCCCGGTGTGGTGTACATTTGTCTTGAGACAGGAGGTTCCGTCAAGCGGTTCATCGTTCCATTTGTGAATTCGCATAAGTGTGATTGTGCAACGGAGGTATCACCGGGGCCGGATCTTGGGTTGGGCGTGTAAACGTGATTGAAAGCTGTCCTACCGTTTTGTGGAAAAATGAAGCAACAAAAAAAAATGTATTGCAAACTTAGACCAGACAGAGATTGACAGTCGTCAATCTGCAACTGAAGATGATGTTAAAACACGGTGGTGCGATATGTTTTGCGTGGTGAACGTGAATTCCGGAAGATCCGGGAAAACAGCGAAAATCAAAACGAAGCAGCGTACACGTAAAGCGATTAATCAATCAATCGTAGTTGTGAAGTGCTTTTCAGTGTTACCTGGGTTGAAAGGGGAAGAAAAGCAACCCCGTTTTTATTTCGAAGCATACAGTGATTTCGCATGGAAGATGTTGAGCATGACCGGATAAATGTGCTGCTCCAGAAAGCTGTAATGTGAAAACGAGCTTTATGTTGTAATTGGTTAAATTTTCTAGTATCTTATTTTTTGATTAGCTGCCAACTAATTAGGAATCAAAATTTGCATTCTACATTTAACGATCCAATTGAACAATTTTCATCAATTATCGAATGAAAATCCTTCACACCGAAACGAATGCCGATGGAAAAACCCCGGCATCCGTGATTGCAAACACACACACATATATCGCCTGTGGAATCCCGAGGGAGGGATCAGGTTGCCTGTTTTAATTTATGCAAAACCAAATGGGCACGTCAAACGGTGAGACCAAGAATTTTTAAAACAACACCAGTGCCCATTGCGACCAGCTCGCAACCACCATCGGACACATCGATTGCTTCGTTACGAATCGACCTCACCGGATGCACATTCGTTCACTTCGTTTTTTTTCCCGGTTGCCAAGCGCTACGGGTCGGTGCAGTTTCGGTAAATCCAATTATCATATCCTCGGTACGGAGTCAAATTCGCTCTATCGAACCGAGCGCACGCCTGGGGTTACCAGGGAAAAGCTTTTTCCAATGGCACGGTTTATGCGATGTACCATGTTGCCATGGTTCGGACGGAAGCTTTCGAGGGGAGGTACTGACTGCTTGTGGCCTGCTACGTATGTAATAATGATGCTCGAACCGTTTCCGTGCTGAGTGAATTGGGTTTCTTCTAGCTGATGTTACGCTTAAGCGCAGCAGTTTTTGTTTGTTTTTGAAATTTATGCTCCCAAACGAAAAGTGCAAAACAATCAAATTAGAGTGCAAATGGCGGTGGCCCGGTGTCTCTTACAGCTCACACGATGGAGGCGCCTGGTCGTTTTGAAAAAAAAAACTCAACCCCTGTTGAAACAAATTACTTTACATTATCTCTTTCTCACACAAACACACAAACATACACCTACACATGTTGAGAGGCCTACAATCATGTAAACAACACACCGTTACCTTGTTATGTGGGTTTTCGAAAAATGTGTGTGCGTTTCGGGCAAAATCAAGTCAAACCACACGATCATTGTTAATGGATTACATCGGCAAGGTTACCGTTAGCCCGATTTCCCCAGAGGCTCGTAAAACGAACCGGTTGGAGAGCAATAAAACTTCATAATTCCTTTATCGTTTGCTAGGAAGCGGAGGCAAATGCTTCAACCAACCGTTTTAATGTCCATATCACTCTTTTCTGAGCATGTTGAACTCATCACACACCTGTTGCCTGGGTGACTACCTTTTTTACAAATTGCTTTGATTTTGATGTGCTTCAATTATAGTAGGCGAGTATTCGGTTGAAAAATCTCTACAAATAGAGCAAAGCATAGGATTTCTTCGGCTAGTATGAAAAGCGATTCTGTAAACTGCGAGCCATCAAAATTCGTTGCGATAAGCCTCCGTCCCCTCCCCCCCTGTTCAAAGGGGATACCAAACAAATACGTTAACGTTGTACACCACTACACGGAAAATGTCAACAGTTGTCGTTGGCCCATTGTTCACTTGTCCATGCATGTTCGATAATGGCGCACTAATGAGTGTGTGCTGCGCTTAAAAGATTCCAAGTGTGTACCGACCCGTGCGTCATTTGGCATCCGAATTGGTTCGAACATTTTCGTGCATTCAATTACGGGATCAAAAGTGGTGCCACGGTACGAACAATGTACAATTCAACGGTGATTTTTTTACGCAATTCGCCAATACAAGCGCATGTTTGACATGGCCTTAACGATGTCCGATGGCCTGGCCATACCAGTATCGATAAGTGGATGAGTATTATGAGCATATAAACCCGTTTTAATTTGATTGATTTATTTGCTTATGATTTCATCGAGCATTCCACATCGACGGAGTGTTTATAACCTTTATTTACTAGGATTAAACCATGATGGGAACTCATGTTGTGATTAAAAAGCTTTGAATTCATAGAACACTCTATACATCGTAATCGTACCATGAGCGTAATAAATAGGATAATATATATCACGTGAACATTTTGCCTCGTTCCTCGAGCCCCGAAAGATGAATGCAAGTATCGTTTGTCTTTCCCAACCGAACCGATCAATACAGCCAATCAATCCACACACCGATTTGGAGTGAAGCAGGCATTTGTGTGTTTCTCCTCCCTTAGGCTACTAATACCTGTTGACAAATACCACCCCAAACTGCCGATGGAAATACGAATAGCTCGTTGCGAAGTGGATCGATCAAGATCGTTCAAGCGCTCGAGTGAACATTGAGCGAAAGTATTTTTCAACTGCAAACGTTCTTGGCGCTTGGTAACCTATATAGGAAACTGACACATGACACGATCGTAAAGTGATACAAAAAGCGTTTACTGGTGATGCGAACAAAAAAAAACTGTTAGCAAATAAGCTATCGTATGCGGAAATCCGAATGAACTTCAATCCTTCCATTCATTCGTTTCTATGGAAGCGCTTAATGAATGAGCGCGATTGGTACGTTCACCCTCAGCAAAAAAGGCAGATAGGAACGTGTACAACCCACCTTGGGTTTCGCCTGTCAAGCGCTTGTCATAAATCGTACTTATTTGGTGTAATTTCCAGCACATTATCATGAAAGTCAAATCAAGTGGTCCCGGCCATTACGTACCGTGCTTAACACAAAATTAATACGACACATCACCTGCCGCGCTGCTGCTAAACCAGTACGCCCAACTCTCTTTTTCGGTTTTTCGATCGCGCTAGGGTGTCGCTTTATTAATTTGTCAACCTCCCTCGCACTGTCCCCCCCTCCCCAACCTCTCGCGGCATCATAACTTTTAATACGTACTAGGAGACCTGGATGGAGGACGATAGAACCGATGCGAAAACCAAAAAAAAGAAGAAAAACACGTAAATTGAGGAAAATTAAACCCCGAATAGACGAGCTGCGTTGTATGTGCAAATTAAATTAAATTCCAAACGCCGTGAATATAATATGATAAAGTGGTAGATGTAGCAAGACCGTTTCGCGCCAGACAGTCACGTTCGTCCGTGGAGCATACTTTTCCCGTTGCGCTTCCCGAACGGTTTGCCAATCGCTAAGAAGTGTTTTCGAAACTTGCCCGTACTCGCAGCTGGGAACATATTTCCTGCATTATTTTCATAATACGTAGCAAAATAATTCAAAGAGCACCATTGTCCCCGAAGTTGTCGCTTATGTAGCGACGTTATCAGCTTTATCTTACTGGCGAAAATTTAGGGGAAAAAATGAAAATTTTTGCGATTTCTTCAACATCAAAGATATTAGCGTGCGCGTGGTGCTAAAGGTAGGCAAATATTCATCACCCACAGACAGTCGTGCGATGTTCATTATGTGCTTCATACCACACAGCAGCACACTGTACCAGCCGCCGAGCCACCGAGCACCAGTTCCAGCGTGGTAACGTTTTATGCAAATATGTACTTATTAAACGTACGAGCAACAGCGTTTCGCACGTCATTCGGTACACTCTCCGTTGGTCCGTCGTGCTTCTTTTCCACTTGCGAAACGGACTACGGCTTCATTTTCTTTTCTGTGTATGATTCCCACTTGCTTGCCGAGCGACGGTGCAACCACGCGCTGGTGGTGAAAATGGATTTCGGAGGCAGCATAAATGGCCCACCCAACCTTTCCCCCAACGTTTTGGGGGGGTGGGAAACTTCAACAGAACGCCGGCTGGTGTTGGATATTGAAGGCTTTTGCAACAAACGCGTGCATGCGCAAGTGTGAAAATATTAGATTAAGATGGAAATGTTTTCTCACCGCAAGAGCCCAAGGGAAGAGGTAAAAATACTGCTGTGTATAACAATGATGCCTCCGTGCTAACAACACTTGAGGTAGAGACGTTTATTTGTTTAGGAAATGTTTTGAAGCGCATTTAAGAGTAGTAAGGCGACCAAAAAGCATATCATAAAAGGACAGGATTAACTCGGGGGTACGAGACCAAGACGGGCTGTTAAAATCTAATTATTTCTTGTTCATTTATTACATTGGTTTGGATAAAAAAACGTGAAAGATCGTTTAACGTGGGCATCGCTGATATTGTCGAGCGAACAAGACAAATTGAGCATCGAACCCACCAACTTGGTTTTGTTTGGCAACTTAATTTTTTACCCATGCTGTCTAAACCTTGATTTTAAATTGGTCGCGAAATGTCAAACATGTTTGTTTACATTTTTGCGTTGATTCTTTAAAGAGCTATTTGAACTATAAATAGGGTTTGTTTCGAAGATGTGTTATTAATTCCCTTAAGATAACAGTCAACATTTTGAGCACTCTATCGAATCTAAGTTGTTCAATCTGAATGAAACATTTCACTTAAACATGCCGAAACAAAGTTACAAATCGATATGAGTGTCTCCTTTTCGCTTTCTCACCGGACCACCGGTGAACCAAATTTTTATCGCAATTGTAATAATCGAACCAGGGGCGTGTGTGTAAATCGAACAGAACATACAGATGTTGCACATTGTAAAAATACTTGCATATGCATAACTAACGCATTCAGTATCTGTAGCGAATCGAACACTGGTTCTGGGAAAGGCAAATGAAATATTTGGCGCTTCACATGCATGTATCTAAGATCACAAGAGAAGAAAAAAAATATTCAGAAATTTATTTCATCTGCTCACTCACCTACCTGCATTCGAGAGTTAAGATGTAGGGCAAGTTTTGCATAACCACAGACGACGGAAGCCCGGCATACTGACAAGGAAAGGATGTGTTGCCAAGCTGAAAACACATCTTTTAACGAGCCTTCTTTTCGTTCAGTTACACCGGGCATCGTGCAACTCCATGCCTTGAAAGCATTTCGTTGTAACTTACTTTCCCAAGGTAACCACCGAGCCGCTGGTTCGATGCAGGGCAATGGCGATTGCACAGCGAGTTCCCGAATGGCCCAGTACGGAGCTGGCTCGTAAGCACCGATAGCTATCTCGTATGATTGCAAAGTAACTCCGCATCGTTCGCACGAATATGCTCGGAAGCATTCATCAAAAATTGATATTGCGAACGGTTTGTTTGGCTTTCGACTGGGAGGGTCTGCAGACGGCCGTCTGGAGCGATTGTTTGAATTTCAATCGAACGTACCATCGCGCATCAATCGCGCTAGTCGCCAGTGGATGGGTCGGGGATGTACGATCAGTTTCCGCAGTCTTCTACCGGCAATGCTCGACGGATGCTGTGAAAATATTGAAGGACTTAACAAAGATAGAGATAGAAAAAAAAATCCCCGGATTCGCACACAACAATGCAAGTTTCGCAAACAATAGCGAATAAACCCCCCGGTGAGGGGAAGTTTTTGCGAAACCAATCGCACGCGCGGCGTAGTGATTACACGGTGCGGAGAATACATCCATCATGGGTTCTCGGTAGCAGTAGAATGGTGCGTTTTTTCCAGAGAAAATCGGAAAATACAGAAACACATGGCGCATGTTTTCTGCATTTCTGTTTCGGAGAAAAAACTTCGCCTCACACACTCTCACACATTACTCCTTTCGTGTTGATTTATTTCTATTCAAAACAAAGTACATATCAACTTTAAGTATCTAAACCTAAAAATGGCACAACAAAACGCCCATTGCGGGGGTTTCATTTGTGATTATTTTTAGCAACCGGCACGATACCATATCGGAAAAAAAAACAAAAGCAATTCTTGAAATCATACTTGTGATGCGATTGTTATGCGTGGGTTGCGCTGCAAGGAAATGGCGCTCCTGGAATCCGTGCACACCGACAGGTGCGCCTCCGGTTCGAGGAAAATCCGAGTTTTTGATGGAAAACTTTTCCAGCGATAGACTGCCACCTCATGGGTTAGGTGATTTGCAAACAGATGTTTCAACAGACTCTGAATAGATGGTTTTACTTTTCAACATATAAGGAAAAATTAAGTAAAAACTTGCCATAAATTTTATACCAAACTTTAAGTAGCAAACAGTCGACATTATTTTGCCAAATTCAAATCAAATCGAACGAATTACTGCAACCTAGATTGGATTGTTTTATGCACAAAAGAGATTGCTTGCTGTGTTTGTCCATCATCCGCGACAAAGCTGGCGATTTAATTATGCTCGCTTGAGTTAATGAACAATCAATCGTGCTGAGGAGTCACACGGAGCGCGCTGTGACAATAAGTCACACGAGCCACGGACCACGGCTATCATAAACAGGCGAACCAAAACTATTCGACATTAATTATTCGCCGAAAACTGTGTGTGCGTCGTGATGCAGGTATTTGCCCAGAACCGTGTACCGTGTGCCGTCCGCCCGGCTGGGACATCCATCCGAGCGCTTTATATTAGCCACGAGAGCCTTCCGCGCTTTGCCCGTGAGTGTTTCATCGGTGAAAGCTTTGTTTGATTTCAATTATCTAATTATTCGTTTAGCTTTACCCGTAAAAGCCCGTCGGCTGGGTTATTGCGATATATCCCCTTGTGAGGATGTGACGCCCTTGATCCCAAGCGCAAACGAGAGATCACAGATGAAGCCACACACACACACACTTGCTCGCAGACCCACAGAACCATCCTAATTTGTGCTCGAGTACGAAAGTGAGGGACCAGTCTCTAGACTTTGGGGACCTGGTGCCACTGGTAGTCTCATCACCGCCGGCACGGTCATCGATTGGAATTCTCTCCTGCTCGGGTTGGGGTTATTGTTTGGTTTGGTAATAAATTTCGTGTATTTATCGAATGAGTCCTCGGTTTCGGGTACCGTCGGGTCGGGTGTTGAACAAACGCTCGCAAGGACAAGTGGGTCGATCCACCGTGCGGCCGTTGGCACGGACCACCGTCGTTGAGGTAAATAAAAACGGAAATGAAACGCATCTCACCCCAAATGGAGCCGTAATAAAAACGAGAAAAAGTTCCAAATGAGTGGCCCACAGCATCCACCACCGAGGACAAATGCCAACGTGGACACCGGCGAACGATCCTTGCCGACTTGCAGACAAAGGAAATGGTTCCTGTTGGTCACACATACGCAAGGATGGCATCGAACGGCGCTAATGCTAGAGCCGGCCATCGCCATCCGCCACTAAGATGTCGCTGAATGTTGCAGCAAAATGAAGTCTCGACAAGAACGACAAACACGGCACCATCCTTTAATCTGAGACAACTTTCGGAAACAAGGGTAAAAAGAAACACTCTCACACACACACCAGTGTGAGTGCAAGCAACTAGAAGAGAGCGTTTCATTTCCGAATAAAAGCAAATAGAAATAAAAAAGAAAGTGGTGTACATAGGGCACAAAAGAGAGAGAGAGAGAAAGAGAGGGAGGGGAGGGTGAGGAAGGGGGAAACAATGGAGCACACTCGCACAATCTATGAAACAAACATCCGGCAAGCCAAAATGGGCCAACTTTGAACCTTCGGTGCCGCTGGTGCGAAAAACAAGAGTGGCCATAAATTATGCAACAGCTTCACGCCACCGTCTCCGAAACGCGTCCCCCGAAATGCAGCTTGTACGCTCTTGTGGGAAATGCCTTGGAATTTCGCCCGATTGTTCGCCAAAGCAATAGAGCAATGAGGCAAAAGTGGACCAATTTTTTTTTGGGAGGCACAGCAGACGAATGTTCTAAGAAATGATGCATCTTAGAAGGTTTTAGGAAATTTTCACTACCTTATTCGATTGCGAGACCGGCAATGGAGTTTCTTGGAGTTTTGGAAGCATGTTTTTTTACAAACCTTGGGGAAGCGTTAGATGTCGATCAGGAAATGAGTTTAGCGCAAGAAGCAACGGCAAAAACGGGGACGGGAACAATTTTTGTAGAATGTATTATACGTGGAATCAATGCCATCCTGAGGCTAATATTGGTGAAAAATAATTTATAATAGCTATGTTTATATAAATAATTTATAAGCCCAAACGTGACTGGGCTAGCATTTTTTATTTTGAAGTACCCAATCACTTGGTTTGTGCACCGGTTTTTTGGTACGAACGTTATAAATTTGGTAATTTCGTCTAAATGGTGATAAATTCTTATCAACCGTGTTCAAATATGTGTTAATGTTCACTAAGATAGAATACATCCATTTTTGTTATAATATAAGACGTTATAAGACGTTGTACGCAGAGTCCTATTTATTGCTTTGATTGGATCTATCTATCTATCCAATTATTAAGCCAAACATAAACAATCCATCGTTTAAACAAATACTATTAACATGATCCGTAGTACATATAGAGATGTAAGAAATACGTTCTATCAAAAATGGTTTTAAAAGACACGGTGAAAATTTGAACAGTAAGCTTTGTATTTTGAATTGTGAAATACATAAAATATGTATATATTTGCGTGGTATTGTCATTGATCAAAATACGAATGGCGAAACAATCAAAAGCCGCTACCATTGATCATGAAATATACAATTCCATAAAACCACCAAAAATTAAAATAAAACTTTTAATCGGCAGACAATTTTTATTAAACCAAACCTCAGGAATGTATGATTAATGAAAAGGAGTGTGCAAATAATTGTATGCACGCCGTCCTCACAGGCACGTAAGCATGAAAAAGCGCTGGCTATCTTGCTTGTGACAAAAGAAAAACACGATCAAAGTTTCATAAATGCTGTTAAAAACGATTCGAAAACACAGTTCCCAACAGCCCCATTGGGAAGCCTACAGCTTTCAACGGTAGGATCAAGCATTGCATTCTCCAGGTTTTTTTTCGTACAAAAGCAATCGATCAAAGTTGTTCAAAAAAAAACCTTCGAGAACCCATACGGAGCATACCATCCCTTCCGAGGCAATCACAAACAGTTTAAACTTCAATGAATACCTGATGGCAAACAACGTCAGCAGTAAAAAAAAAACGAAACGAAACGATGTTGTTAAATATCGTATGCCGTAAATTTAATAACTCGCCATAATCTCCCACGGCAACACAAAAGGATTGGGAGTGAAAATGGAGTATCATCGCTCGTGTATGAAGCGTTTCTGTCCCCCTTTTCGGCTTTGCCAACCCAACGGTCCGAGTTCTGTCGCACGTACGATAAAGCTTGCCTTTCCTCGTTTTCCTAAAGCACGGAAGGGGATGTGACATTTTATGCGACACTCCACACCTTTTCGTCGGGATCCTCGGGCCAGATGCCCTAAATTGTTCCCCAGATGAGGCGGCCGACAGAGAGAGTTGCACCTGTCGTTCGTTCATGTGCTAACTGTGGCCTTTTCTTTTCGCCATATCGCCGACGTACGTTTCGGAATGGAATGTACAATATTTTCAAAGCGCATATATTGAATGCCCCGGGATTTTTACCTTACCCGGATGTGTCCCGATGTGCGGATGTGTGTTGTTGCTGCTGGCAATGCGGCAGCCGAGCAGCGAGAGAAACATTAAAAAGAGGGAAGCAAATGGAATGAGCGAGGGTGCAAGTAGTAAACGTTTTTCCTGCTGCAAACAGCTGCTGCGGACAGTAGTTGCAATTGAACTATTTTTTCCACCTCCTGCTCTTGTTGATCGGTCGTTTTCACTTTATTTTTTTTCGAACTACCCGTGTCTTTCGCCACAAGACCGGGGATGTGTGCTTTTGCTCGTGCGAGAATTGCTTTTACGATCAGATTTCTCCCGTCTCCCGAGATCGAAGCCGAAAGTGGAAGTTAAAATGGGCTCCCCCGAAAGCGATGAGGGATGGGACGAAAATAACGGGACCATGTACGAACGCGTACGAACCATTCCCGGTTGACGGTGCGCCTTCAACGGCAACGTTCGTCGTTTTAACCGGTGGAAATTATTTTTCACTCACACTCCATCCAATTTAACTTCTCACTGTCTATATATCCCTCCCGAGCTTGGTATCTGCTGTTGTGCTGCTGCGACAAGAGCCACATTCACAGACACGCTCCATCCGAAACGGGCACACACTTCCGTTTCTCGCGAATTTCCTGCCGTCCGGTTTCGTTCCGGCGCGAAAGTTTGCTTTGTGGGGGCTAACACGGCAACCGGGACAGCCGGACCGAGAGGAGGAAACGGGTGTGAGGAAGCACTTTCGGACCAACGGGCACTACTGTCGATAACATTCCAATTTATTTTTATCGTTTTTAATTTATTTATTCTAACTTTCCCCGGTTATCCGGCGAGTCTGTGACTGTTTGACCGCCGTTGGTCGGTTTGCTCGGTGCTCGGTGCCGGCCGAGCTTACGGCTACGGAAAAAGGGATCTCGATATCTCGAACTGGTCATGCTTTTATTGCACCGCCGAGATCACAGTGCCGAGACACACTCTTTTGCTCAGCCCTTCGCGAATAGCTCCAATCTTGGGGCGCTGCCAAGCCAGCTAGCCATTTCGCCATTTGCTGATAAGCCTTGAAATCTGATTCCTGCTGCGCTGGTGGACCGGATATGGTCGACGGTAAGGGCGTAAGGCTGATGATCGTGATGATGGTTTCGTTGGAAGCCACACGAACGACTAGGCGACAAACGTGACCACGGAACGGCGGCCGGTGGGTGAGGGTTTGATGTTTGAAGAAATGGTAAAAGCGCTCGAAACCATGGTTGGCCTTCACCACCAAGTACCACTGCGCTCCTCAAGGGTCCTCGAAGATCGTTCGAGCGGCTGTTGGGGAAAGGATGTGAAAGATAAATGACACACCGCTGGTATTAATTTGCGGCTAACGAAATCCATCCACAGCCCACGGCGAAACGCGTGGCCAGCTTTGTAGGTGGACGTTCTGTGCTTTCTTGAGGCTAGTATCAGCAAAAAAAAAACAACACAACAACAAAAAAGTCCTTCCGTCAGCATCCATCCCGGTCTAATTTGGTTACAGTGATGAATAATAATAGAGCTACTGGCGGCACTGCTTAGGATGGTAATGATATTATGAAGAGGTTGTTTTTT
>JXXB01000038.1:0-12966 GCA_000956275.1 Anopheles koliensis
AGAGAGAGAGAGAGAGAGAGAGAGAGCAGCAGCAAGTCGGCGCACAAAGCGGACTTACATAAATTAGTTTTAAGCAATACGGATAAAACGGAAGATGTTATAGGAAAATCAGACGCACGGCGAGCGCATGCTTTCCTTGAATATGCAGCAGCATCTGGTACATGTTAGCAGAGTGCATCGCTGTTTTACAATTCACCGACTCTGGCAGCACTGAACAGCTGTTTTATTTAGCTGCTGGAATCGTTTGCTCCAGTTTTCAGCAGAAGAGGAACATAGAATGATAACGTTTGAGGATGTGAAACTAATATCATTACCAGCAGATTTTTAATCGTTCATTTGCCTTGTAGACGAGCTGATTCGTACTGGGTTGAGAGTGCTACAGGGTTTACTCACAATCGTGAGAAGGACTAGAAATTATTTTATAGTATAATTTAATTTACATTGAGTAGCACACAGTAAGCTTTATTTAATTCAATGCAAAATCGTTAAATGATGTGAAATTTCATGGTGCATCTCTTTTTCTTAACTGAACGAAGAATTGGTTAAATGTCCTTTTGTTTTTCAGGTTTGGTGCATGATTGTTAAGTAAGTTTTATTAAGCAAATATAAAAAATGTCATAAAATGATCTAAAAAAGAGTTAATTTTTCAAATTCATGTACCCACACGAATTGCGCACTGGGAACGAAGTAGTATGTTCATGAGATTTGCATAATACAAACATGTCAGCGATGGTTTTCGATTCAAATAGTTCACAACACAGGGCGAACCAGGGAGCAGGAGTTCGGCATTGTACGACACGGGGAAAAGGTGTTGTTTCTAGGAGTTAAAACTTTTTACACCAACAGCCATATTTCCATCGTAGCTTTGGTAACGGGTTGCTCGCAGTAGAAGAAGAGAAGAAGAACATTTTCTTCTCCCGCTCGTATATGGGGATACTCACCTAGTATAAAACTTTCCACCGTTTAGTCGTGCGTTTGGACAACTTGTTATTTGTCCATCGTGCTTCGATGTCCGTGCTAAAAAGGATGGATAAAATACTTTACGCGTAAAATGCTGCTAATCGTACGGAAAGGTTTGGGTAATAAAAATGCGAGAAAAAGCCACCTCCCTCTCGAAATAGCCAATCAAGGTTTATGAAAGATTGGAAACGTGCAAACTTTTCCAGCAAAACATAATACAACCATCAAAACTTTTTCTATTGCGTATGCTTTGAGCGAATCTTTAAAAGATAGCAAGTCAAGAGCCAAATAAATGTTTCGCATTAATTTGGTTTTAGAAAAGTTTCACTAACTATGAGCTCCTTACACATCTTTTTATAGCACGGATTTATTTTTGAAACGTGAGCTTATAAATGTTCTGATAGTGTTTTATCGTGCGATGATATAATTACAAAAAATAGCATATGGGCTTACATATAACACAAAGCCATACGACTGGGTAAAAAACTGCGTTGAAAAACCCATTAGTGTAATTAATTGATTAATGGCTCCGGTTGAAAAGAAATCATTTAATCTAAACACAAACACAGTTGCGAACAATGAACTAACTAGCGTAATCATAATTTAATTGAGCAATTACGTGTATGGTGTTCAGAGTTTACGAGCAAATAAAAAATGGTGTTTTAAATGGTCAGATGTTTAAATAGCAAAAAAACCAAACGTTTAGATCGTGGGAGATTTCATGTATTGTTTAGATCGATACGATATGCTTAATGAATAATTGTTATGGATCTCAATGGTTTGATTTATATTTTAATTAGAAAATCGCTATGTATCTGGATAATTAGATTTTTTGATCTTACAATCCTTGAAGCATACAAAGAGTACAATTTATTTCTATTCAATTTTCCTAGTTTGATTTATTTCTTCTAATCTAACCTGCACTTTTATTACATTCTAAATCACACATTAGAATTGTAGACATTGAAAGGCTACATTGAATATGGTTGAATAATGCGATGGTGTACAATTTTCCAAAATTACTATAATCCTGATATCAACATTGAATAACCAATAGACCAATGTCAACAACCTCATCGGAAGCGGTATTCAAGTAAAGTGTAATATTGGAACAGATCTCGGTTTGAAAGCATCTACATTCGAAGCATCTCTATGCGACTCAGAGCCAAAATTTGCATGTGGCAATCCTTGCAGACATGTATGAATGCATGCTGATTTCATTGCTACGCAAGATAGGGTTTGAAAGTCAGAAAGGGCCAATCGGTTATTTTCCTTCGATAACTAAGAAGACAAAAACTATCCATTGTCCAACCATCGAGTCCTACGGTACCTTTGCTTGCACCGTAAGATTACACTTATTTCAGCCATTTCGTTGATCCCGGACTCAAATTTATATTATTATCCTATTCTCAATTGATCCAGCGTGATCTAAATTTCTACAATAAAAGATAGACGCATGCTTTATGGTTCGTTGGATCTATTGGAGTGCATTTCTAAAGTATGGATTTTTTTTAATATCCATCGATTTATCCAATTTTATCATATATGCACACAGTGAAACTATCTGCATACATAAAAATACACATGCATATTTCACAACGTATTATTTAGGAGCCGAGCATAGACTATCGTTCATTTTTACTACCCTGCAGCGTGCTAGTAAGAATGTTCATCGTGAGAAAAAAAAGAAGGAAAACATTCCTAAGCTCAACGATTTAAGTTATGTTGCAAAAACTTACGCTGGTTCGTTGAAGCACATTTTTTACTTACTTCTTTCTGAATTTACATGCTTTGGAAAAATCCTTTCAGTTCCTAGAAGCATGCATTGCAATGCTTGTAGAGAAGCGTCAAAGAGGATGAAGGAGAAAAAAGCTTCGCAGGTTAAAAATCGGCACATTCGTGCCGATTGGACGCACGTTGTGCTTATTAACCAGGCTTGGTTCATAACCACAAGTGAGATTCTTTCGTTCGATACACACAAATCGAAATTATTCAAATGGCCATCCCACATAACTGGTGCCACCCAATATAATCCTGATTTGAGAGTCCCTTAGCGACGTTTTTCTTTGTCGATTTCAAGAGTTTTAGACTTTCATATTTTTTCTCTTGCACTTTGGCTTTAAAACACGTCCATTGCGGTGGTTCGTATGCATGCGTTTCTTTTGCACCAGAAGACATAGAGTCGAGAAATAGTCCTTTGCAAGCTACGATAGATGAACCGGAATAGAAGAACAGTTGTAAAAGTCTAATGCTCCGATTGAAAAGGTAATAACAGAGTCCAGGTTTTCACGTCTTCTGTAGACTGTTCCACTGGGTACGTAGAAATGTTGGTCTTGGTTGGTTGAGGTGCGCTTCATGCTCTCGTGGTAGTACTGTATTGTATGACAAACAATCCAATTTTGCTTACTAATGGAAGTGTGCAGTAAAACTATTTTTTTATAATCTGTCCGAGCTCGGCCTTTTTTGCTTGCTTTGCCAAAGACAATTGTTTGGCTCTGGCCCTCGCTAGTGTCCAATTTATTACGTTTCGATTTTAACAATCTGGTTGTATTACCTTCGCTTATTGCGAAATTATAATTTATCAAAATACTTAAATATTTGAAAAGTGATATTACTTTGGAGAGCACCATTCAGCTGAAACCAATATCCTAAGGACTTTGACATATTTAAACATATTTAAACATATTTAAAAACTAAAAGTAATCAATATCATGTTATTGATTGTTCTCTTAAATATTTTGAAAATAGAAACTTCGAAGTTTGGATCCAATTTTTTTACCAACTTTATCAATGTCACAAATTGTGTTCAAATATCGTATGCGTCCTACGTGTTCGATTAAGTGTACTGGTACCAGCCTTAAATGAGGAAGAAAAGCTAGCTGTGACAAGATATTTAATGAGTGTTTGTTTGCCGTTTGCGAAATTAGCTGAAAAAAAACTTCTAGAATCTTTCGTACATGTATATGACATTCTCATTTTGTATGTTATCAAAATTCTTTACAGGTAATAACAGGAAAAATGTTTATCCATTGATATAATTGCTAACTATTAACCTTAACCTTCACCATACTCGTTCACACCCGTACACGGTTTTATAGTGCTTGCCATGGCTGTTTTTTCCTTTTTGTTATTGAGTATCTGGTGAGTGTGAATCCAAAGGACTATCATTTCGCGGAAAAATAAAATCGGACGCTAAAAAACCACTAGGGCTGTGGATAAATGAAAGAAATTCAATTTGCTTTTTTCTATTAACAAGAACTGAAACACGATTCCAGAAAGCGGGAAAACGCAAGTGAAAGTGGAAATCATAAATAAAACGTGCCCCAAGCATATCCATGACGTTTAACTTGAATCGCGGTCGCCGTCTTATTACATCGGTATCAATTTCAAACCATCTGAAGGCATAGATGAATAAACAAACGGCAAGAAGCAGCACAAAAGCAACTTGACTAGGGAAGGAAAGAGAAGCGAAAAAATAATGAACTTGTGTAGAATTTTTCTTTCAAATCATAATCCAATGAAAATTTTCCGATGTTCTCTAGTTGAAAATTCAAATGTACGAAATCGAAAATCAGGGAAAATTCATAAACTATCTCCATTTGGTCAGAACTTTCCTATTTCTCCAGAATATATTCAGAAGTCAGAAAATGACTTGAATAACAATCAAAAATCAGATTTTGGGAAATATCTCCATGCTATATAGCTACAATTGTTTTATCCTTCACCTTCTCTCCTTCTATACAGCTTGAACAGAATTTATCCCGAAAACGACCCATTTGATTAAATTGAAGCGCGTTGAGTGAACTGCAAATGAGCTGGAAACGATCAGTCCACCTTCCGTTGAAAAACGCGTGAAAATTTCGCTTTCAAATTTGTTTGGTGTAGTTGTACTTTGTGTGTATGTGTGCTGTAAATATTTTGCTGAAATTAATGTTGTTTGACTTTTAAAGATTGGACATTTGAATAAACTCAGTATCTGGGTTTCCAAGCGATTGATAGAAAATAATTGCTCTCTTATCCCCCTCGAGGAACAATAAAGTTTATCGTAAGGATGAAATTTTCAAGATGTATGCTCAAAAAGTGTGGAAAACGAAATGAATTTGAGAGAATTGGACTGTATTCATTATCATTCAGAGCATGGTGATTAGTAGAAATGAAGTCTGTTGATTTAATACTGCTTGAGTAGAGTTTCTTGCGTTATCTAGGCTATGCTTGGAATAGTCGTTTAGTAACAAAGCCGTTTAGTTTGCAAAAAATGTGAAAATAATATTTAATGCTGATATTTTTTGATTTTGTTATATTTGAATACGTATGATTTTTTGTAGTTTTTTTTTTTAGTTTTTATTGAGCCTAGGTTTCTTTTAACTTTTTCTGTGAGTACAAATGTTCATTAACAGTTAAACTGTAAAAAATAGTGGGTTTAGTGCGTTAAAATTAGTAAATTGGAATAAAAAATCAAATAAATAAGGTGATATTATGTCATATTTACGTAAGCACTTTATTTTAAACCAAAGTCTGAATTTGAAACATTCTAACATGGAAATCAAGATTACTGATTTCAAATTTTGAACAAAAGCTAGAAAATAAATTCGGTTTAAATAAAAGAGTTTAAAGATGAATAATCAGTCGAACGACTGTAAAATTTTCATTTTAATAAAGTTTGATCTAGAAAGCTCTGTATCTGAACCAGAACAATAATACTCAAAAGTCCTTCAAAAATCGAACTGTTTCGTCAGTCGCGTTAGACGCGAAACGAGCGGTACACATTAAGCAGATGCTTCCGTTTAATCGTGCTTGAAAAGGAATGCTATCATCCGTTGGAATGCTTTCTTTGTGTAAATTTTAACAATCTCTTCACAACGCTTCAACTCATTTCTTGGGAAACTGTGAAGGAAATGAAAAGATTCACCGTTCACCGTTTTGTCAAACTTACGTTTCAGCAATTTTCGAGCATGGTTTACTAAGAGTCGGCTAAATTGAGGAGCGAACATTGTTCGCAGAATTCTGTATAGGCTAAGCAAGATCAAACCTCGGAAAGGTACAACAGTGCATATGCCTGGTTGAGCTGGGGTTTGTAAGCTGTGCAAATAGATTCTAGGTTCTGCCATAGCGCAGCCAAAAACTGGGTGTGCACCTTGCCAAATATTGATTTACGGTTGGTTTTGCGTGCAACAGCTTTGTTATCAGCATCATCATCATCATCATCATCATCATCATCATCATCATCATCATCATCATCACCATCATCGCCATCGCCCCATCACAAACGTGACAAACATCAGTCGTCAACGCCGTATACGGCCAAGCGAAACGCACCTTTTAACCGTAGGCAAATATTGTCGCAATTTATTACACTGAAACCAGCGATGACTACGCAGACAGTCGTATTTTCACCTCGTTGTCCGATGACAGACACTGCGGGGAGGAATCGTTTTCCTTATCGTTGATACATAATCACTGATAAGAGTGTTGTGCGGTGGGTTTGTCGTTCATTAAACACGACCGATGTACTGTTTGTATTGTGTGATTGTGGATTTCGGTTGCCGTGGAATACAATCTCCCGTAAGAGACGTAAGATGAGACGGTATGTGTGGTTCCGTTAATTGAAACCGCCGTCGTCTGCAACATAAGGGGGTTATTGTCATGGATGCTGGATGGAACTGCATTTCGTGCATTGATTTAAGCTTTTCACGATTTTACGCGAGTGCATCGCAATCAGACAAGCGCGGGATCTGTTTGTCGGTTTTGTTGAACGTAGGTGGTTTTGGGTGACAAGCTTCATGGAACAAGAATCAAGTATAGTTCTCAAGAATATCCAAAAGTCCTATTAAGAAGGTTGTGCGGCCCGGTGGTATAGTGGTTACGGCGCCGGTCTTTCACACGACAAAGTCTTTAACATTCGGACCATTTCCCCCTAGCGAGGAGTGATTAACCAGCTATGGTGGTAAAATCAGTCTATTAAACCGATGGAAAAACGGCAGGCAGAGCATCGGTCGTTACGTCAAAGACAAGAGAAGATAGTTTTTACCCTAGTGTCATTGAGTGTTTTTGAGTGCGTACAATGCTATTATGTTGAAGCTATCGATTCAGAAACAAAAGATGATAAATAAAACTTCATACAAAACTGAAAAACTTACGGCAAAACCCGTAAAACTGAATTTATAAAAATTTACTAAGTGAAAACAGAATTTTAAAAAAGGTTTAAGAAAATGGAAGAAAAAAAAATCGTAACAAATCCAACAACCAAATGATAAAAACAGACGAAATTTGCGCTGTTTCTATTTGCTGCATACAAAACATAAGAAGCACGATAAACTTAAAAAAACAAGTAGCATATACTGTGTACACCCTAAGGCAAAGATAAAAAATAAATTTAAATTTCTAGAAAAGCATGGAAATTTTGATAAAACGGAAACAGTAACATGCCTGAAACATATTGGCAATAAAGGAAAATGTATGCGACAAAACTGAACAATGTTCAAAAATAATACGTGACGTTTTACCGGGTTAATAGACTGATTTTAGGACGATAGCAGGTTAGTCACTCCTCGCTAGGGAGAAACGGTCCGAATGTTACCGGTTCTGATGTATGAAACACCTGCTCCACTACCACTACACTAGCAGGCCGCTCAGTTCTCATATAACATTTAAAAAATTGACAAATTAGTTAAACATACACTTTGATCTAAGTCTCGTTCTATAGCTTAACCCTCGACGAATCTTCTTAGACTAAATAGGTAGCTGTTTTTGTTTAACATTTAGCTCCATTTTCATGGACACGGTTTCTTCGATTAACTTCCGGTTTCCTGTGGTTTTAAAGAAAAAGAACAAAAAACACTTCGTAAACAAACACACCGCTAGTGTACGGATAAGACCTGTAACAAATCGATGGCACAACTCATCTCGTCTGTTCTGAGAAATGAAATGTTGACACTTGTCGGCTACCGCTGCAAGCTGCATAATGAATCATCGATGAAAAACGTGCTGCTCGCCACACAGCCGCTGGTAGTTTTTTTTTCTGTGACTCTTTCTGCCGCTCATGAAATCATCTTTTTTTACTGACGGGTGTGGAGAAAAGGAGACAAAAACTTCCCTATCCATCTTGAAGGCTTTTTGCCGGCCATGCTCACTGGGTGTACATGGAAATAAGCCGTTGTGTGAGGGATTGGCTCAAGCGTTAGGTTGTACGGGGAGATAATTAAGCTGAGATTAATTAAGTTGCGGATAGTTTCATTGAGCTTGGCAACCTCGGAAGCAGTCTATGCTACTGTTGATGATGAGTATTATCCCTGCGGCGGTGGTACGTGTCATCTAGTGTCGGTAGAGATAGACATAGACGGTAAGAAAATGAGGACATTCCGGAGGATATTGTTGTCACCATTATCGCAATGGACGTTTGCTTCTGTTCTGTAGGTGCTTCTTTGAATTCGTCCGTCATACCGCTTCCATAAAGATTTACTTTTACTTTCCTCGTGACTATCGTTTCGTAGCTTGTGTCATCGTTTTGCAGGTTTTCAGACAATGGCAAAATAACAGCGATTAGCTTTGTTGTTAACAAACCAAAGAAAATTTTTGCTGAAAATTTGCCTTGTATTTGAAAAAGATGGATCGTATTTGAAAAAGATGGATCGTGTGGCGTTTACCAACCATAAGGTGTGATTGCTCCAAATGTAGTGAATGATTGATCACCTTTAGCATAAATGATGTTTTGACCATATATAATTCCTAACCTACTAAAGAAAAATAGATAGACGAAAGATTCATCTATACATCGTGAAAAAATTGGAGAAAAATTTTTTGTAGAGGGTTTTGTCAAACGATGACCGCACAATTAGTCTTTTCTCAATTGAAGTTGATAAATTTCTATGTTTGTTAACATTTTCAAGTTATAGATACTTGCTATATAATAGTCCCTTGCCACGTTAAAAGAATCATTATCGTAAAGTCTTCATAATCCCATTCAACTTATTTTGTAACTTGCCTTGCAAATTTAATAATTATTCTCCTCGGCACAGTAAGACAATCAACATTATCGCACTCGAAAAGACGACCTTTTCGTATTCGCAACAAGTGTAAGAAGTAATTAGTGCCAAAGGCCTTCGGGTTACCGCCGGTAAAAAGTTATCCAATCGCTTCGACCGAAAGACCGACCTTGGGTGTACCACGATGCAATGTTTCACCGGAAACTCTATCCAGCAGCTGGTTCGTAGCACGCTGCAGCTCGACGACAGAGGATTAATTAAAATCTGTTGTGACCGTAGCCTCCGCTGCCAGTGACGTCCGAGTCCGGCGGAATCCTTACTAACGTAGAACGTGAAACTGCGAAGAGGACATTGTGCGGCAAGAAGTGTGTAGGAGAGAGTGAGAAAAAATGCCGGTCAGCAAATCGGTGCAGTTTGTCGTGGCCGCCGGTGGATCATGCGAATAATTACGCACTAATTCCATTTTAATGCTCCGTCCCTGCTCGACACAGCGCAGCTGTTCTTTTCCGGTCGAAATTCACCTGTACCCCTGTTGGGTGCTGAAGGGCTGCTGATCTCTGCAATACGGTTAGCGGAAAAATGATACTTAATGTCTGACGGGGACACGTGGAACGCGATGTGATAGGGCACGTGAGTTTTGTATGGACTTTTGCGGACTTAGTTGTGAGCCTGGTGGCTGACAAACAGCACCTGTTTGAATCGCGAATGGGAATCGGAGAGAGAAGTGAGCTGGACAGGTATGCTGATTCGTGTGAAAAAGTAGCTCGTAAAGTTGTTGATATGAGTCAAATCTGTGGGTTTGATATACTTGAGTTATTCTCGAATAATGTGTTAGATATTGAAATAAATAAAAATTAGTATACATTTAAATATATATGTAAATAGGTTTTACATATGTTTGTATTATATTGTATAGAGATAGTTCTAATGAGAGATAAAACAAGTAGCACGAGTTTAACAAAATCATTCTTTGTTAAGAGAATCTTCATAACACATAATCAATAATTATCTAGTTTTTTTTTCAAAGTATAAAATATAGGTAGGTTAGAACAAAACGATACCACTAACAAACGAGAAATTGGTTGAAAGTTACTTTAACAAAATAAAATACAGCTAACCCATCCACTTGCAAAACAACCTCAACAAAATCCTCACCGGGTAAATCCAATATTGTCATGCTTGAGTTATTTAGTCAAGGAAAAAATGAAGAAATATGATCTGATCGATGAAAGTAAATATATTATAAAAATAAATTCGCTTTATAAGAAAATGTGAAATTGTCAGTCAGTGCAAATAGGCACTGACAATACGGCTTTATGTAGCCGTAAATACTGTTAAAATAAAATAAAGAAATTGTGAAATCGGAAAATACGATGCGTATTGAAAACAAAGAGGAATTTAAACGATAAAAACTTCCACTATCATAAAAGGTAATTGCAACATTTACGACAACCTAAAACTACTGTTTGTAAGGTATGGAAATCGGATAAAGGAAAAAAGCGAAAGCCAGAAGTAAAAAGGGTTATTTTAATTAGCATACCGTTGGGCCACGTGTGCGTACTATACGGAATCCGCATCGACGCATCGGGGCTACATGTAACGTTTGCGGTAGGATTTGACATACCTGAACGACATACCTACACACCAATATGATCCACCATATGGGGTCAAGTTGTTTAAGCGGCTCGTGTAACAAACAGGATCGTTGAATGTATGTTTGTTTTTTTACTTTCTCACCCATCTTCCCACGCGTGGTCTGATATATCGATCGCGACACAAAGCGCCGTAATCCTGTTTGTGCATGCTTTGGTGGCAAAAAGGATTTGCGGGCCGTACTACACGTGGTGTTCGACCGTGTGACTTTCGCTGATGTGCTAGGTTAGGTGATTTAGTTTGCAGTGATACAACGAATAAGGACAAACGGTACGCAGGTGGAGGCATTATGTGCAATCAAGTGATAAAAGGTGGATTAGAAGAGATTTGTTTCAGTTTTGTGGATGAGTGATGGTTTTTTCCGAAGCCTAAAACACATTATAATACACTGAAGTCATATTTCGAGGCGCTTAGGTTTATCGATGTAACGAGCTTTGCGAGTTGCTAAATGGATCATTGAAACATTAACGCTAATAGAAGCTGTTAAAGAGATTATTTTGGTGAGCTGGTGACAAACATTACTTATTGCTTGTTAATTTCCGGTAGTAATGCCGGCAATATATTTATATATATTTTTATAGCTTTTTTCTCCAGTTATTTCAATTACCGATTGATTTAAAATTTGTATGTAAGCTATAACTTGTTGGATTTCCCCTCAACTTTTTAAATTGTTACTTAAAAATAAGTGTTTTCAAAATTTTAAATATCACTAACACATAAGAAGACCATCGTTTGCCGATAGAAAGAGCCGTTAAATAACATTCGCTGTACTGAAGTACTAAAAATGAAGTAGTTCAAGAAATAAAAAAATTAAGTAGCAAATAGTTAGTTGCTTTTGAACAACCAACATTTTCTTTAAAAGTCGAACTCAATCGCTATATGGAGTGCACCGACCCTTACGCTTCGATTCGGTACGCACGCCTTACACTTACCACAATAAGTAAAAAAAAACTCACGCCAACGGACAAAAGATACCGAACTGCAAACAAAAAGGGCCGCATTTGCAAATGCGTAAAATTGTTTCTCGTGTTTCTTTTTGCAAGCGCCTAAAAATGGTCAAGAAAACGCTTACTCATCAGTTCCGTACTCGGGGAAACAGTGAACCCGGTAGCTCGGGTTGGTAAACGAGGGCTACAGCCCATTTTGCCATTTCCATTTGCAACGCTGGGAGCCTGCAATTGGCTGGGTAGTAAGTTGAAAGTATTTGACGGAGAGGTGAGGAGAAGGTTTGTCTCCCGGTGGGTGGCAAAGACTAGTTCAATGTGTTATTTTTTCCGCTCTTCGTAAGGCGTACTGTTTATGTTCGCCACGTGTGTGTGTGTGTTTTTGTTGTTTCATGTTTTCCTTTGAATGAGTCGATGAGTTGTTCGCTTGCGAGTTTGTGCGCGTGTCAGTGTGCATTTTACGAGACTGTAAAATTTACAGCCGTTTCCGTGGTGAACGATTCGCCCAGTCATGTTAGCATATCTACGCGCTGTAGCATGATGTTAATGCTAGTCTGAAGCTCTGTCCAAGTGTACGCATTAGACAACAATCCTTCGGTGCGCGATGGGGCTACGACAAAACAGCTACTGTTTTTGTTCGTCTCAACAAATTTAGATGGAGCATTGCTCGATTCGACGGGAAACAAACGACCAACGTTTCAAACGTACCGCACCTGATCCACTCCATGCAAGGGACAGGTGTCTAAATTGAGCTGCAGCAGAAGGTGGTTCGATCAAGCTAGAAAACTGGGTCATGTAAACACATCGTGCGATTAGCTTCCCGTTCGCTCATCGGACACCTACGCGCTATAGGAGTAACCGCAGTGTAATCGGACATTACTATCACCGCCATATAAACATCCAACACGGCTGCAACATGCATCTGCAGCTCTGCACGACTCATGAAATAAAGAGGAAACGAGAGAGAAAACATACACAACGCTTGTCTATTCAAAGGGGCGAATGATGCTTTCGATTATTTTATAGATCAATTAATTTAACTCGCCTGCTGTGTGTATGTGAGTACTATTTATAAACGCTATATTGTGCTCCGTGTGTGAGTTTTAATTGTGCTGTAAAACACCGGATCAGTATTATTGGTTTCAGATTACTCAAAACTTTTCTTGTTTGACGATTAGTTTTTTATTCTTTTGAGTAATGTTTGGCAGTATAATTTTTGGACAATTGTTTCGACTCATATTTAAATTTAACTCGACATTAATTAAATTTCAAGGATTTTTTGTATGAACTGTGGTAAAATACTTCTGATTTTTTATGTAGCTTTCGACTGTAATGTATGTGCGCAGAATTTGTTTAACGATTTGCTTTGTGTTTATTCGTTTCATATGCTCAACCTATATAAAAAACCTTCTTCGAAAACAACATTA
>JXXB01000079.1:0-13670 GCA_000956275.1 Anopheles koliensis
CTTCATTTTCATTCCAATCAATTCATGAGTGATACTTCATCGAATTGCTTTTCAAAGCATTATTTTCTTCTTTCTTTCAAAGCATTCTTCTTCAATTAATTTCAATTTTCTGATTCTTTTATCACATTAATGAAATAAAAAATAGCCAACTGCAATTCGTCACGCATTATTGTGTCCAGTTTGGAATATGCTCTAATTGTACGCAAATAGCTTATCGGTAAACGCTCAACTCAACCCTAGGTCAATGCTTGGATTAATTTTTTTTTTTTCGTTACCGCGAACGAGCCAGGATGATCACAAAATTATTAATATTAAGCGGTTATCAATAAAGAATCCCAGCAGTAGGCCGTAAGATGATAAGGCGTATCGACGATTGCTTTCAAAATGATTGGGTATTTGTTTTTTTTTTAATATTCTTTGTAGGCATGTATGCATTAATAAGCCACCAAAACGCATGCAATGATTTGCGAAAGCGCTACCACAACAACAATTACGTTAAGGCAAGATAATCTCAAGATTTTGCGACTCAGTAGATGCAGGTTGTAACATTATCATCATTTTTGGTGATAATACTAACTTTAAAGTTAATTATTTTCCATGCATTGTTATCTTTAAATATTGGCTTTTCTACAGCTAACCATAACAAACAAAACAACTGATGGCAGCAAACATCAGTAGAATACCACCTGCATTTATGTAATCGGTAATATTACTTTTATTTTGAAATTTGATCTTCGTTTCAACGGACGATGCAAAGCTCGTTAAACTCGAACAAGCTGTCGACGGACGGACGCTTTTCACGAAAGGTAATAACACTTTGTATCACACCTCATTAGGCAGAGTTGCGCGTATTTTACGCTTGTGTTCTAGAGGAGAAAACCCGCATCACCGTATTCCGTGCAGTAGGATGACGGTGATGAAGCAAATCGTGCGGTCGGTAGTCACATTGTGAATGCACGAGTGGGTTGTAAGCGATACGCGGCTCATTTCTCCGATTACAAGCGGTAGAGCAAAAAATGGGCATCTCGAAATGCATCATTACTTCAAAGAACTCGATTTTAGATCGATTTTAACAAAGTTTTGGCTGAATGAACAAAATAGTCAAACCACTTCGGGAGATGTTGTACTTGAAATTGATGGAAATGACGATTCGAGGTAAAATAAGGACATGGCACGTATTTCTAACAATGTCCAATGAAGCGGAGACGTCTTATCCTCTACTGCATATTGAATAATTAAACAGAACGACATTTGACGGATATTGCAGAGCTGAAAGAGATTTAATTAAAAGAATTCAACTAATGTACTTGGCATTATGTGAAATATGGTAAGATGTTGCACACAGAACACGTTTTACTCGAACGATTAACCGAACCGAATGGTTCGGGAACTTTAATTATAAAGTTAAATGGATTCGGCTGCCAATTTAGCGTCATGATAAAACGCTATCAACGACAACCTATGAATTACAATATTACGAACCAGATGACTCACGAAAGTATATATTAAAATGTAAAAAAAACATTTTTTAGGCATAAAAAGGCACATTGATCGATCTCCTGTAATTAGTTATAAAATCACAGATTCATGACACCGTGGTGTCGTGGTGATTAATTATTCATAGCACTGTGCTGCAAAATCGAGTTTTGCGCCCCGATGGTTCCCCGACACCGGTCTAAAGCAGCACCGTCTGTTTTGTAACAAAAAATAAACACCATTTCATTTGACGCCCACAACTTCATTCCAGCTTACCTTCAGCCACCCTTCCGAAAGCTTCATTCCGTTGGATCCATATGTTCTCACCGGTTAATATAAAGAACGTATGGCACACCACATCGATATCAGAAGAAAACCTAAAACCCCTCGACAGCTCGAGAAGAAGAATGGTTCCGTCTGTTCCGGTTGAGGCGTCGACATTTTGCACCACATTGTGTTCGAGAAAGTTCACGAACAACACCAGGCGATAGGAGAAAGACGAAATTAAATTTTTAGAATCTTCAATTTTGCTACCCCTGCCTACCCTGGGGGAGCAAAATTCACCCACGTTCCGTTTCCGGTTTAGTGTTTTCCTTTGTTTTTGTATTCAAACTCGGGATTGTTATCAAGGAACGAAAACGAACAGAAAAAAAACGGAACGAGCGTCACTCATACGTGACGATGAAATGTGTTTTAAGGGTACTCGAAGTATGAACTAGTTCATTGTAGGGTGAGGAGAGCGAAAGAGAGGTACATATATATTGCAAGGTAGCATATTAGCTACCATGCCATGCCAACACTTCAAAACTTTTGTTCTCCAGCTCCACCCGTGGGGCGGGAAGGGTGGGTAGGCTCAAATAAGCACTCGAATTGGCTCAAATAACAACGCCACTGGTGTGAGGTGTGCATTTGGTTCAAACAGCAATCGTAATAATAGACCCGGAGACATTTAATTCTGGCACGGTGCAAGCACACAGTTCTCCGTTCTATTTATATGCCTTTTGTGAATCAACGGGTATCCGGGTGACTCTTCGCACGTACAGTAAAAAAGATAACATTTTACAAATCATTTCCGTTCCAGCGGAGCGTTTCGCTCATTGCGGAAACTGAGTTGAACGAGAAAATGACTTTATCAAACAATAATTAAAACGTTTTTTATAGAAAAAGATTTGATGGAACTATGCATCTATCCACTCACTATCACGTTTCCGTTTTATTCGCACATGTAACATGCATACACGGTCAGTGAAAAATTCTGTGGAATCTTTAAAATTATTTAAAAATGTAGAGAATTTAAAATACAATTCAAAATTTATGGTTTTGCGTCATCGACTTTCATGAATCGCTCCATGTAAAAAATTGTTTTTATTACCTTTTTACATTAATCAAATCCACTTCATGCTTCTGTTGTTTTTTCAAAAGAAATGAAATGACCAAATCCGTCGAATGTGCGAATTTGTGTTTTTATGTGTCCAAAATTCAATAAACAAAACGAACTCGTTGACGAAGCGGCTTCATTGGAAAAGGGGGTAGAGAGAAAGTGAAACTCTCAACAAAAAAACCGGCAGATAAATTGTCACTTTCATCTGTTTTTCACTTTGCTACGACCGCTGCTCTTGGGTAGTTCATGTTACTTGCAAATTCGATTTCGGTTTACCGGTAGCGCTGTTTGAATTTGGCGTCAGTTTTTTTCCTTTTATCGATCGTTCAACATACGCGATATTCGATTCGTTAGGACGATAGCAGGGGCATCAGGCTGTCTGTGGCATCCGACACAGAACCGATACAGACGGATGGAATTTTTCTGACATACCTTATGGTCGCTACAAACCGGAAGCAAAGAGTCCTCCGACCAACGGAGGCACAGCCCTGTGGGAATGCTGTAGTTTAAATTAAATTCTGGCCATCCTTTCGTGAAACCAGCATTGAAGGCAGCGAGAACAAAGCGTAATGCAAAGGGTAAGAAAAATTGATCAACCTAGGGCAGACTAGATAGGACGTTGATAGTGTTTATTGAAAGCTCACCAAGCAAATCACGGTGTGTTACTTTAGATTTTCCATGTCATATATTGCGTTTGAAACCCAAGGGTTCGGGCCACATTTTCTGCACCCTTCCAGCGAATGTAGTATATTCATCTTCAGCACATGCGCAAGCAATTTACAAAACAATCTTCCCATACCTTGCAGCCGCTGGGACATGATAAAATCATACACCCAAGGTGTACGACAAAGCAAGCAGGCCCCATTATTCGAGGACGGTTGTTTATTTTGCCATACACAGCGTAGCGCTATGCACACGAATGATGTGATGTGCACCGAAATATGACAACGAAACAGCATCCGCATCCAAACAATTTGAAAGTCCTTCTGCAAATGCAGTGTAGAATGGCACTTACAACAGCTACACCGGCGAATGAGCTTTGAAAAAAAGATTCTTCTCTGCCTGGTAAACTACAATCCATTTCAAAACAACATAGTTGCAGACATGAATGGTGGAGCGCACCCTTCCCAGCAGCAAATTCCATCGCGACTCCATTGGAATGCAATCTTGGATGTAGTGTAGAGAATTTTGCTTTGAAGTATTAAATTAATCACGCTTAAATTACTACCATCTCCATGCTGGATGCTACTACATTTTTTGCACGCCTTAGATACTGAAAGGTAGCTTGGAACTACGGAAGGAATTTTAGCACTATCAAACCCACAAAGTGGATAGAATTTGTGGAGGTATTAAAACACCTGATGGGTTAAACAGCGGATAGATACAAAGTAGATGTTTTGATAATGATGAATATTTGCTGATGATTTATGGAAACGTGTGACTTCAAACTGTCAGCGCGCTCCGTTCACCATCAGACACATTCGATGCGAATCGGCATTTGCATAATCTCCGGCAGGAAATTTGATCCACGACTCGACACTCAGCAACATCGACCACATGCCGGGACTTAACTGAATAAGATTCATTACGAGAGCCGGTAAGCATACACAATAGAGAGATTTGATATGGATATTTAGACGATTTTGGCGCCTAACGAGAGACCACTTTTACGATACGATTTATTTAAAGAGGAACAAATAGCCGCGTGAAGAGCACTGATCAAATATTTGACACTAAATTGAAGAATAGATTTGTGGAATTATAAATTCACCCGAGTGGAAGGAAGTATAAATAATGTCAAAACACACTACGAAATAGTCGTTTATATTTTTGATTGTATTCTAGAGCAATAAACTTTGCACAACCCCACCAGTATGGTGGAAGCAGACGGAAATAAATTACTACCGATATAAACGGCTTAAGACATCAAATATCACCAAGGATCATCAAGAAAATCTTAAGTAAAACAGTCATTCTAAATGCATATGGCGCTTTCGCGGGCTTTAGACAGCCGCCATGTAACGAACGCCGGATGTCAGAGCCGGCGTATAATCCGTCCGCTAGCTATTCCCATTCATATTCGAATGAAATCCCACCCACGACACCTGCCACCAGCACCAGCGAGCTCGAGCCGGCATCGACACTTTTTCCGCACCAATTTGCATTTCAAGGGATTTGTGCAGAACGCTTTACGCTTTTGTCTGAGCCTGATGTCTGAGCCTGAGCCTGGAACCGCCGGTGTGGTTGTAGGGATACGATTATCATGCCATGGAAATGGTCCCAAGTTCTATGTGTACTGCTGGAACAATAGAGCTAGTATGAGAGGGTTATGCCGTGTGAGTGTAGGCAATAAAGAGAAGTTTTTTTTTGTTTCAAAGCACTTGACTGTAAGGGCGCGTTCAATTTCAACTTCAACTACCCTTTTTCTTGTTTTATCCAGTGTTTGAAAAGCGTTGCTTAAGTGGTTACACATCAAAAGATTTGAATAAAACAGATTGTAGCAGCGTCAAACTGAAAACAAAGACAGTTTGAACATGGAATCTTCCTAACCAACAACCCTTTTAAAATTTTGATCGAGATCACGAAAACCCCTTGCCATAAGATAAGCGTCTGTTACGAGGATGTTCATTTACAGCACCATGTCACCGTGCAGATCAGAGATAAAAAAAGTGGATTTTCGAGTAATGACACTCGGCTTCGAAAGCCGAGCTACACGCTTTCAACAAAATCTTTATTGCTCTAGCGTCTTGATATTAATTTAAAAACAAGATAAAGCTACCCGTTAAGTTAACATCACAGCATTCCAGATCGTCCACCCCATTCAAGCTAGTCTTCCCGAAAAAGCGCAAAGTATTGGCTCGCATCGTACTGGAACAACCGAAAGTCTAGCTCATATCGTCGATACAACCGCTCGAACTGATCCGCTGTCAGTTCCGCCAACCGGTGTAGCGTCGAGTCGGAGACTTCGCCCCCATCCCGCGCCGTTTTGGTGCTACGATGATGATTAACATTCAACCGGTGTCCCTCGAACCTGTCACCTACACGCGCCCGATCATTATCATAATTATCCGCGGTAAGATTGGCCAGCCGCAGAAGGTGACCAACGTCCCGGTCGTACGTTTCCAGCTTGACGATCACGGTCGGCTCGAAAAAGCACGGATCGCACAGGTTGTAGTAGCTGTTCCAGTGGGGATCGAGCACGTTCCGGCGCCGCAGCACAAACTCGGTGAAGTCGCTGAACGTTGGCACCGGGATGGCCGTGGAGGTGGTGGTAAAGTTCTGCTGCCGTCACGCGATTCCACAAGAACGAAAATGAAACAAAAACACGGTTGGTTGAACCGTGCGGAAAGTAAAGTAAGGAATTCGGTCAAAACAAAAAAAAAAGAGGTTTTGAAGTGGCGACGCCATTGTCAGCAGATTGTGCGTGTGCAACAATGGTCGCTTCCATGGTTGAGACAACCGCGACTCGGTGCCAATTTGTTCAAATAACAATCGATCGTACCTCAGTGTGGCCGCCACTAGCCGGCTGTGGTACATCCCCACCGTATATCTCACGGAAGATTAAACGCCGCAGGTTGCGATAGTTGTCGCTCTGCGGTCTAACGATCAACGATTCGTACGCACTCACGAACCGATCCATTGGATCACGCACGAGTATGAAGCGAACCGCGGGCTGCCGCTCCTGTTTGATCTGCTCCACGTCGGCACGCGTCGGTACCGGGTAGTACATTCGTGTTAGTGCCTTCAGCTCCCGGGCCGCACGGTCGATCCTTTCCCGGGGTACACCGGCCCAGTGGTTGAACTGATACATCCAGCTGGTCGACGCAACCTTGCTGATCGAGCACCACAGCAACCGAAGCCGCGGCTGGTGGAAGTAGTTGTAGTACAGATGTTGCGGGTTTAACGGACGTCCCGCGGTCGGTAGTGAGAAGTTTCCCAGCGTTCGGATCGTTTGACACTGGTCGCGCAGGTAGCTCGAGCGGTCCTGCATGATCTCCTCGATCGATTCCTCGTACGGGAGGGGCCACGGTAGAATCAACACTAGCACTGCACACGTCACCAGCACGCCCACGGCGACCCATCGCACCACCGCACCAACACTGGCACGGTCAGCAGGAAGTCCAACGCTGCTGCTAGCACGACGCCGAGCAGTTACGACGACGCCCATTGAGTTTGGTACGGGAGCAACCACGCGATCGCGAATATGGACGTTGGAGATGCGTCTCCCGAACGATTCGAAACGTAACTGACGACCGGTTTTTGATCGTCGCGGTCTGTATGTGTCAAAAAAGCGCTCCTGCCATCTCCGCCGGCTTCAACAGCTGATGACACAGTGAAAAGGCTGGAGAATAGGCTTACCTATTTTTGGGAGCTACGGCCCTGTTGGTCCCGCGATCCGTGTAAATCTATAAACAAAACGCCCGTAAGTCATTACCGCACGCGTGTGCGCCTTTGTGGGCACGTGTGTGTGTTTGTGCGTGCGTGTGCACCAAGAAGCGTGTTGTGCCCCCGAAAGCTCTCGTTAACGTTATTCAAATCGCGCTAACGAACGCGAACGACCAGCCCCCACCCCACCCCCAGGAACGAAGACTTTCGTGATAATAAAAAAAACGAATCTCCTGTGCACCGAAATCGTCGTTTCCTTCGCTGGAAACGGTGCGCTGGCGGCAGCGGCGGTCCGTTGCGCGATACTGAACGTGACCGATGTTTATTTAGCTGTTTCCACCCAGCGTCGGCCTGCTACCTTGGTTTGTGGACAAAAGTTTTGAAGCAAGAAATTGTTATTGGGAACCGGGAACGGAGGAAAAAAATGGGCTGTAAAAATCGATACCGATTGATGGCAGCTTATGAGGCGCGACGAAAAAGACGCTGACGGAGAAAATCGTGCGTTACAACGACAAGAAGTTATAGAAAAACGAGCAATATAATATTGATTTTAATGTTAGGATTTAAAATCATTCGAAAATTCGTTCTCTTTATATTTTTGATGATGCGTTCAAAAGGTATTCATTCCGTCAGTTCATTTTCATACGGCTTTTAACAACGCTTGATCATGACGAATTTAATGGCACTGGCAAGGTAATTTCAATTATCGCTTGTCGTTGACAAAAAAATGGTATAAGTGGCACTATAATGCGATGTGGTTGAAAATTTATACCGTCTAGAGTTGAGAGTCATCATTAATAGCTGTCCGGACACAATTGACGACGGGGTCGAGGCACATGAAAAAAAAAACAGTTCGATCAAAACACGCATTAGCGGTTCAAGGATTTGAAACATGAAACGGAGAATAAACAGTACTGATGGAGAGTAAATATCGATTGTATCCGTACAAATCGACTAACGTATCTCCCGAACGGAATACAGGGATTTTTTCTACGCGTCTGTTTATTCATTTAGCCATGGAAACCATTTTACAACCAGCAATACGTGCCACAGCTAATATCTCATCGCAAACGATGGTAGTCGTTAGTCTGAAATTTATTGTACAGGAAACCTCCGCGATGCTGCGTGGTAGAAAATTGCTAGTAAATTATTGGCCACAACAATTTCACACAATGCCCTAAGCGAAGCGTCTGCTAGCGAGTGATAATGTGATTTTCGATTGCCGCACTCTTTAGCAGCCATCGTTTGCGACGAGCTGTTGAATTACATAGCAGGCACGATACACACATAACTCCTCTGGTTCTATATTTTCCAGCAAGCATACCAGAGCGAAAGAGCTGGGAAACAATCTACATTAAACCATCCCCAGTCGGTCCCAAAAACGAGTGCGGGGGAAAATGAAAACCATGTCACTTGATGTGGCCGACGAATGGTTGTCGTCCGTTTACTTCCGGCCGTGCAATGCCTACTGCGAAGACGAAGGAAAAGAGGATGCCTTACGCTCGCTACGTCTGGTGCACACAAGGAGCAAAGTTTCTGATTGCCAAGAAATGTCGTGAAAAGGCACCACAGCACCGCCAGCTCGTGAAGGAGCACCGGCACCGCAAGACTTAGTTATTGTTTACTCGATGGTGTTGCACCGGCTGACGTGCGTCGTAGTGGATCTTCTCCTAGACGTCCATGAGCTCTCGTAGCTTCCCGTGTATTGTTGTGCCAAGTACTCGGCACGGGAGCCCTAGGTTTGTGCACCATTATAAAACTTCCATCGCCCAAACGATAGAACTTGCATGCAGGTAAGACGTTGCTCACTGCAAGTTCCCGCACTTGGGAACGTAAATTCGATCCGAAGGATTCTACTGGTACCGGCTTCACCGCACCAGCCAGCTGGTGGTTGTTGTTACTGTGGGAATACTTAGCGCCACTCTAGTGCATTAAAGGCATCGGATGAGCTTTGCCACCGGGGATGGAGCGTGCGGGGGAGCAATAAATCTTTCACATAAGATTTTCCGGCCAATTTTCAGGCGCGCCGGTTGAGGAAGGGAAATCTACGGAACACAAAACGCTGTGGTGCTTGTGTGCCAACAGCTGAGACTGTGCAACCACTTGCAGTGCATTTTCCAGCATCTAACGAGAGGCCCATTGCATAGCCATAGTGTAACTTCGCACACACTCGGTTTGAACTACAAACAAAAGGGGAGCGTGCGTCTCGTGGTTGGAGGCTGGTGTCTGCCTGAAACGCTACAAGACTATGTTACAAAGCCTTTGAAACACAAGAGCAAACAAAAAACTAAGTACGTATCGAATTGTACCATCAAATACTGGAAGATGTTCCAAGCATCTTCTCTCCGACATGGCAGACTGAGGATATAGTAGAGCATCAACATTCCACCGAAGACATGCAGGATTCTATAGAAACACGCATAATTGATTTTAAAGCTATCCATTCATCATTCCTGCCAAGGAAACGGCATCGCACACCGCATCTGGGCGGACGTCCAAAATTGATTCCAATTCTAATGCCCGCAAAGTCTGCAGGGTGCTCTCGAATCACTCGGCAATCAGCTTTGTGGAAGCTTTGGAGTTAACAACGAGAAACGTCACATTGCACACCGTCCATCTGCAGTGTGTAGCTCATGTTTTCGGATCAGCAGCACATAACTTACAGTGCCTTAATTATGAAACCCAACCGGTTGGCTGGCACTTGCGTTTCCGCCGTGCCCGTGTTTACAATCCAACGATAAACCTTCGTGAACGAAAGCAGCAGCAGCTCGTAAACTAGCCACCCGAGAATACTGCCGAGTAGTATGCCTGCATCCAAACCAGAACCACGTGCCTGAACGTGCCAAATTCGAGCAGGCTTCTGTTCGAAAACATTAACCGTGTGGTACACCTCCACACCGTCTATTTACAAAACGCTCGACCCAACAAACGCTTATCTTCGTCAGCTCAGGCGCAACTTTTAAAGCATGCGCTAACTCTCTCCAACTACTCGCCAGCACGGCTCTACCTCGAACATCGCAGCGACTGACATGTTGGAGTATGTCAAACGGATGATCCACGCTATGCGGAGAAAAGCTAACATCAGAGGGGGAACCCTATTCAGCCTGCTTTTCTGATGAAACGGGGGCAGTTAAAACTTAAATTTGCAGCACAGCCGCACCACCTTGGTGCCTCACATAGTACGTCGCTTGGGTTTGATTTTGTTGTTTGACATTCGCTGGCCAAAGTTATTTGACTTTTTGGCTTCGAGGTAAAGGCTTTGAGGGCTTTATAGAGTTTAAGTCTACGATATTTTAACTTCCGCACACAGACGTCAATGTTGTAGAACAAGTTATTACGGCCGGTTGCTTAGAATGCTAATGCTGATTTGAGTGGATGTTGATGTAGTTTCAAACTTCAAACTATCCTGGTTTGAGTTAGTTAGAACTATTTGTTCTCTGTTGGGGGGATAAATGCATAAAATTAGAACGTATGAAACCAATTCATAATTTTCTCAAATAGTTATGCAAATACACAGAATGCTTTCAGACTTAAATTAATTTAAGTTTTTTTTGTGATATGAACATACTTCAAAAGTTTCTCGCCAGATAGTTCCCCAAGACAATAACACTTGATTTTGCCATGTAAGCCATGTTTTTGTAAGCGTTATTTAACAGAATCAAAAGATCAAACGCTTATTACAGTTCGAAAGATAGTCAAACGGTAATAAACGCATTGTTCCTTTAACTAAAATAGCACATATTCAAGAAAAGGGGCAAATGTTTCATTATCTCAATTGTCACTTGATATCAATGGACACTTATGCTGCCTGTTGCCTTCGGAAATCCCCCACCCCAATGCGTGTACAAAGCTAGGTCATTACATTCGTCCTTCCTGCTGACGATTTTGAACCATTACAATCTGGATTTGGTCCTGATTGGTCATTTTTTCGTCAGCTTTTTTCCCGCTAGTCATCGGACTTGAGTGATGTGTAACTTCACAATCAGAGACACAATTCATCATTCCAAGCACCAAACCATGAACAAACGGCAACGACAGCGTCGACGAGGGTAATTTCGATTACGATTGCACATAAATCACGTCCCAAGACACACACATAAGGAAATCGGTGCTGAGGAAGGTCCAATAATCGGGACGAAAAAAGCACGAACCAGCGATAGCAAAAGCGAGCCAAAGAACCAACCGTGTCACAGGAACACCGTGGAAAGCACGTACCTTCTCTTCGCACAAATGTCGATGTGTGCAGAAAAATGCTTACATTGTTAGGTATGAAAATGTTTTTGCAAAGAATAATTATAGTAAACTGAAAAAATATTCTTTTAAAACATAATATGAAACATAAAGCATTTACAAATTGATCACACATCTTTAATTAATAAAATTGAAAATGTATATCTAGGTGACTAAAAAGATTTTATTTCAAGATTTCTCCGATTCGAATCGATCCGTTTCCATAGGATTGTTTCGCAATAGTACAAAGCAATCGTTTTTTTTTCGTAATAATATCTCGAGCGTTCCAGTAGCCTTCACGCCACTTAAACCCACGCCTTCTCCATCCATTAGCCGGTAAAAAAGGGACGATGGTTGGTCAACCGAAGAAGCAACACGTACCTCAGGAGCGTCGTGAAGCATTAGCAGGGTTCGATAAGGAAACCTGCAACATAATACGCGTATACATGTGGGATTCGATGGCGTTGAAATGAAAGAATAAGGTGAACGAGACCGAATTAGGGATCAGGAAATTGATTTTCTCCGTTCACAGAAAAGCGAAATTCTCGTCCTTCAAATCCGGTTCGGGAATTCGATAGAGCAAGCGGTTTTTGAAACACCTGCGCCAGAGAACAGGTTTTGTTGGAAAAGGTGCTAGCATACAAATGGGGCAATTTTTTTCAAATTTTGACGTTGAAAATGAAAGTTAAACCATGGTAACACGCAACTCCTTTCCCATCAACGCCTTAGGGGAAAGAAAACAGTATAAGAGGTATAAAAAATGTAAAAAATGTAAAAAATCGATTTAGTAAATCTAGCGATTGAAGAATTTGGTGCGAAATTGTTCGCATGTGTATGGGGCTCGCCCAGCACCTCCATATACGGCTAAAGGTCAAAACCAGTGGCCCAAAAGGCACAACCTTCCAGCAATCCCCACCAGGGCAATAAATTTTCCCGCAGTTGGGTTTTCATTAATTGGACGATTTATCGCACCGAAACCGGTACGGGAATTCGGCGGAATTGAACCGAGTCGAAAAGTCTTACCTGTTGTCTCTTCGTTACACCACTCGATAAAAGCCTAAAACAATGGTCTGCTTGGCGACCGACGGTGGAACGAAGCTTACGCCACGTCACTAAGTTGACGTAATTCGGAAACGGGTAGACAGCTAATTGAAATTAAGTTCATCAATAACCCCAAAGGACACGCCACACCAACTGCTGGAAGGGAAAAATCGTAACTGGGTGTAGGAGTACAGACAGCGGAATTCAATTCAAACGTCGTCTTACAACGGATCAACACGTTTTGCACCATTTACTGCCCGTTTTCTCCTGCTGGCGGAACTTGCGCACAGTTGAGTGCATCTGAAAAGGGAAGGTTTTTCTTTGTCAACATATTTTAGCATTATTAGGTATACAAGCGCTATCAGTTAGCAAGGTATTTAAATTTCCACCTTAATTTGGAAGATTGGACACCAAGTTAGTTTTTATACCTTTTTTGAACGTACATTGAAAGAAAAGCAGTTGGGTTTTAATTTATACTTCAAATCCAAAGAATTAAAAGAACATTTAAAAGCCAAAATAATTTTAGTAGCTTTATTATATTTAAGTATAAAGTAATAATTCAGTCAACGATAAATTCAAAAGCCAAAATGTTATACACACATTATGCGAAGTCTTTAACAATCTTTAAACGACTGAAGGCTACAAATGTGTCTACCCCACACGAAAGAATATCAATTCACTTATTCTCTTAAAAGCCCAGATGCCGGAACCTCACGATCCTGAGAAAGAGAGGCACATATACTGAAATAACGCCTTCTGGAATGAAAAGACGGGATCCGGGTTCAGCCATCGCCGACTTCACCCACCGCTTATCGCACGGAACAACCCACATCCCTCCTCCCCTGGCCGGAAAGCCTTCTGCCATTCAAATAAAAGTTTTCACCTTCGTGTGCGCTGGAAAATCCACTTTGTTATACGCAAATAATACGCTTATCATGGGTAAATTATCTACCCGTTGCGCTATTCGGGCGTTTTGAGGGGGAGGGGTGGGGAGATGACTATAAAGTTCGGTGGCTACGGGGGGATATGGTAAGGCTTTGTTGGTTGCGCGGATGAGGATAAATCCCGGTACACCAGCACGCGCTGCGTGTGGAAGGTATTTTTCTACCAGCAGTTTCCTACTTTACTGCCGCCGGCCCGCGATCCATCATAATCG
>JXXB01000124.1:0-22056 GCA_000956275.1 Anopheles koliensis
GCTCACAAACTGACCTAATGGTACTGTACGTAAAACAATCGCTCTACAGAGGAGGAGTGGGGGGGGGGGGAAAATTGCCTTGTATAATTCCTGCGTCACTACATCAGTAGCAGCAGAACGAAGCAAAGCATTAAAAAAATCGAAAACATGCCAAAGCGCGACATCCGTTGATTAATCGGTGATAAATTTTCCTCGTGTGTTTTTAGTTTTGTTGGTACTTTCGATCGAATCAAATATAAAACGTTCACACAAGTACCGCTACTTGATACTTTCCATGGTCTTAGGTACGGCTCGGTCTGCTGAAATTGTGTGGGTCCTTGCGCTTCTTTATGCTTCACGTCCCTCAAACGACCTTGATACGGAGGAGGTTAAGCGGCTAAAAAGCGCTCAACTACGAAACGGACCGAAAACGAATGACATAACCACTCGAGATGCAGCAGTAGAAGCAGGAGTAAACTAAACGAAAAGTAAAACTAGACGCTTACCTTGATGTCACGCGGTTGTCGCATCTCTTGCCGTCGCGGTGAAACGCCCGGTTGATCGGAGTAAACCAGATTTCGCACCGATCCCCGGAACCGTGGCTCGAATATGACACTTGGTAGCGCTAGTAGTGCCAGCTTGGTGTTGTACCTAGATTGTATGCGATAAAAACCAAACAGTGAGAGTGAGAAAGAGAAGGTACGGGAAGATGTTGCGATTAGAAAAAAAATCGTAATTATCCTGGGATTAATCACACTTCTGGAAATGATGGAAACGAGAAAATGGAAAGTGATAAAACAGAAAGAGTAGCATACAAAAAAAAGTACACCGACATTTCCTACTTTACAGCGCCAGGCCCACGACACTGAAGGCTCTTGTGGGCGTTGAAAATGAAAACATGTACAAGTGTACGGATGTAACCGAGTATAAGGGCTGAAAGAGAAGCGTCTCATTGCCCTCCACCACACATCCACCCTTTGTCATTGTAGGAAAGCTTCCTCCGGCTTTAGTTTATAATTTATCTTCCATCGTCCCTACACTCATTTTTGCATTCCCTCTTTCGGAACCGGTATTCGGTTGCTTGCGTTTCATCGTTCCCAGGTGACCAATTTTAGAGATTCGTTTCCTTTTGACAATGTTTCTCTCTCGCGTACTGTGCCGTACTAGCAGCTTTACGTTTTTCGATTTAAGTGACACCACAAGATTTGAGCGAAGAAAATAGAAACAAGCAGCACTAAACCCTTTGACCGTCTGCAAACCAGTGAAATGAACAGCGCTTCGTTCGATCGCAGCCACTCGATCACAAACGAGCTAACGTAAGATTGAAAATCCTTTTTTGTTTATTTTTTATCGTACTCGCTATTGTCGAGATAAGGCATTGGACAGGGTTGCGTCACGTTCACACCCTCTCTGAGGCGATGTGCGAAGTCATGGAGATAATGTGGAAAAGTACCAACTCACCTACTGTTTTGTTTTGCCAAGCTCTGTTTGTACTGTTATTTTCTTTTACTATTTCGTTGGCTTAGCATTATGTTGCTACCCTTTAGGGGTACCCAGGCAAGTCCTCATTAATCGTGATGAAAAACAACAACATCCTGATTCCGGAATCGCTTAGCCGTTTGATTCACGGCCACTTTTCACTCACTTGTGATAGCAAGCTGTTGGCAGTTTTATGATCCCGAAACAGATACTGTCCTTTCGTGCTCTTTTCGTACATTCTAGGCATTAGTGAAGGGTCGAAAGATTACACATACAATGTATGTTGGTGTGTGTGTGTGTGTGTGTAGTCTTTTGTGCAATGCTCGTTTGTAGGAGAGTCTTCTTTTCGGTTTTTGTTTCATAAGCTTACCCACATCGCTGCTTAAGTCGCTAGGGTCACCAGACTGGTTCCGTTAGTGGGTTTCGTTCCACTAACTGAAATGGATAAAGCCGAAGCCCATCCTGGCGAGCGTTTTCGAGCATTAACGCAGTGAACGGGTGGGCCTGAGAGCCTGTGACCATCGGCAGCGTAGGACGTACCATTACGCATCGAGATATGTAAAGTATGCTCGCTCGAAAGTGGCTCCATAGACGGCAAACTCCGGCCATCTTCTCGTTATAAAACACTCAGTGTGCGTTCATGCTCTGGACCTGCAGGAGCTGGGTTCGGGGCAGGAGTGTGGCACACCGGAGCTGAATCTTTATTGTGCCATGAATAATTTACATAAACTTTGTCTTCTTTCTTTTTTCGGTCATCTGCCCGGTTGTCAGTTTCTTTTCCACTGTCTGTGAGACAGCTCGTGAAGCAATCGGAAGTTCTATGGGAGCAATGGTTGGCCCTAACCGTCGCGAAGTACGCGTACGCGACGGCAGACAGGACACGGCAAGACACGCCAGCTCTCCATGGCTCGTTTGCCTGGAATCCACGGTTGACAGTGCGAAACCAAATTTTGAATTACAGTTCAGCTTGGATACGCCTTCGCCGGGATCGTGTCCTAAACCCCAGACGGCCTTTCTCGGTGTGTCGTGAGTCGAACATAATTCGAATTCCATGTACCCAGCGAACGCCATCGTTTGGACACACCGTAAGGTCATGTCAGGTTCTGTAAAGTTCGATTCAGCAAAATTTCTCCGGTTCGTACGCTCATGATCGTTATGGGCAGTGCAGCTGTCGGCTCTATTTTACTTACTTCGTCGCTTTGAATGCTGTCAGATATTGTTTTATTGGAATTCCTACACGTTTTGCTGGCACCGAGGCGCGAGCGAGACCGTAGCGTTTGCCCTTAGCCACAGCTGACAGTGGCCATGGGTCAAATGAACATTTCTGCGAACTACTTTTTCGACGATATTCTTAGCAGGCCGCTCGTGAATTTCTTTTTCTATGGCTTGACCAGGAAAAAAGTGAATGTTAAGATGTCGTTCACATTGATGGAGATTGCGACTAGTCATGTAAGGCTGACAAGTAGAAGTATGCAACGTTTCACTGGCCTACGTTGTACAGATTGGAATTTCAATTATCAGATATATGAAACCTGTCATGACTGCATGAAGTACTCTTCACTCTTATTATATCATTGCCTGAAGAGCGCAGAATAAATTGCCTGGAAATTCTAGAAATGTATATGGGTAGGTGTTGGGGGATATTTTTTAATGAACTCTATACTTAATGCTGCATGATTACTCAAGGCCAAAAATAAAAAAAAAAACAATTTACAAATGTTTCCAAGAATGTTTATTTGAAAACAAGTTTAAAATATTGATCAACAAATTAGTATTACCAAAGACCGTACACGTACCGATCGTAAATTTGCTAGTGCTTATCGATCACCGTAGCCTGTAGTTCAAAATATAAAAGGGCCCAGCAGCATGCTTATCATCGAAGCCAATTTGTCGCCTGTGGAAGACCCCCTTCATCCTTGCGGCGCATAATTACCGTTTTCAAAATCATTCATCTCATTTTCTGTCCACTAAGCGAATGATAATTTCTAGCTATCTCACGTCGTTTAATAGCTTCCGCTGTTTTTAAGCCATTTAATAGCAGCCAATTTTGACCCATAGATCATTGTGCCAATTTCAATCTCGACAACCACGCACTACGCTTACTGAACCCTCTGAAACCTTTTGTTATCCTTCCTCCTAGTATTCTTAGGTCCATTGGGTTCTTCCAGACGCGTTCCATTACCCCAAATACCACGAAAACTCAACCGAAAGTGTCTGAACTCCTCACAAAACTTTTATCGTACATTTTTTACCAGCAACTCTATCTTCCCAAGCGATGGGAATAATTGTTGTTCCGAGATTGATTTTTGTGTGTTTTATTTTCCCAAAATAGCAGGAGTTTCGTGATCTAATAATAATCTTCCGACGTGACGTTAATCCACGTAAACTCATATGCTAGAATATGTAACATTATCGTTTCTATACACAGAAACGCAACTGTGACGTAACACATTGTAGATCGATATTAAATATGGTTGGGCTGGGCAGAATGAAAGTTTAAGCGTAATATTTTGATAGGAAAACGGTTTTCCATATTGCTTGTACCAGTTTTTCAAAATGCCCAACCCAACCAATGTGTCCTGACTTGAGATACAATATCGTCTGCACATAATTAACATAAAAACAAAATCTATTAACGTTCAGCTTCACGAAAAGTTCATAACACTGCGTTCGTCGAGGAGTTCAGCTTGAAAAACTTCGGTTTTTTCTGTTTCTGTATCCTGGTTGGGGGAAAGATTACATCCATCATCGGTTTAAGCTGATCGAAGTCGGCGTGACGCTCAGCCCGGCCCAAAGCCGCTCAGCTCAGCTCAAAGCCTAAACTCTGTCACTGTCAACAATAACAGTTACATCACTGTGTACAGTCGTCGCTTCCGACTCCGAGTGAGAGTGCCTCTCTCAGTAATGAAAAGAGGTAACGAATATATCTCAATTTATACTGGCATTAAGAGAAAGACTAAGTGGTAATCGGACGAAGTTTTAGCAGATGCTTAAAATTATCGAAAGTCAGTTGTTTATCTTTGAAGTCGTCTTAATATCGAAAAACGTTCCGCCATGTTCGCTAAAAAACGAACAGTTACCGCACATGGCGTAACAACGAGTTTTGTTGGATAAGGTGCTACCGGCTGGGTCGTATCATGACCACCGGCAGTTACTTCATAGCCCGAAGAGAAAGCTAGAAAAGGAAAGAAATAAAAACCACTATCGACCTACGCGCGACATTCCATTCATCGTTCGTCAATGGCGAATGTGTAACAGCGCAGGGAGAATTATTCTGCACGTGTGAAAATTATGTCCTTAGCTCTGCTCGTCTGGTAGGTGCCACAAGACCGTTCAACTAGCATGTGTGTTACGCCCCATTGCGACTAGTAGAAACAAAAGGAAAGACACAACACAACGATCCCTCGAATCGACATTGCCAGAGATGATCGTAGATTATTCACTCTAAGAAAGAATGCTAAGCGGTACAAGAACACAAAATATGCCCACGGTGATAACTCCCAATCGGATGGGGACAAAAACACGCCTGTGAAAAGTTCAGTAGTCGACATAACGTGACGTCACACTCGGTTCCCGCACAGTAGAGGTAAATCAGCGTAGGAACAAGGCCTTACGAGCAGGTTAGGTATAAATCTCTTCCCTCGATCTCATTTTTCATGGCTCGACTTTGTGGCCTAATGCACAAAACGTTCGACGCGTGAGGTTGTTTTTTTTTTTTGCTCGCTAATGGAGCCCTGCGTCTTGACAAGCTCCTTTTCCGCGAACCGTAAACTCCAGCCCGCGAGACGCGACCAGCGCTCGCATCGAATTGTTTGCAGAGTGGATTGGATTTTTCTTTCCACGCACTTTTTTCTGTCCCGCTTATCGGGTGGTTCATTTCACCCTTTCGTTCACGAATCGACAGAAAGAACGAACGAACGTGCGAACGACAGAGCGTAGGCGTGAAACTTTGTATTAGATTTACTTCTTCCCACGCTTATAAGGTTTTTTTTCCTAGGATGGTAAGCACAACTCCAACCCACACTGTTTTGAGGTGTTTTTGAAACAGGATGATGGGTGATAGTAGTTCAAGGCGATAAAGTAACATTCAAGCATCAAGCAAAAGCTAGCCCAGTGTGGGTTCAAATTCCCGTTGAACCACCTTCGCCACATGTCGTTTGTGGTTTAGGTGAAGTTAGCTGCGAGTCAGTGCGTTTGAGGCGGGAGCCCAAACATCGAGACAATAGCCCAACTGAGTTTCGAAAAAGGTGAACTGGATCCCGACCACGGTGCGGGTGCAATTCGTCCCGGATGAACGGAGCGTCTGTCCTTACGCAGTGCAAACTGATTCAATTTCTAGGTCCCTACCTGTGTACCAGGCTGGGGTGAGTTTAACTTTTCAGACACGTGCCAAAGCACGTCGTAAAATTGTTGAATTATGAAAAGTACACACAGCCGGCGGACCCCGGACGTAGTGTTTGTCTTCGTGACTAGACTCGTAAGAAGATGAATGGATTCAATTATTTTTGACAGGATTTTTTCACCTATCCAAGACACACGAAACCAGTTTAGCTTTTCCCTTTTGAGCGTAAAATCACGTTTTCCTTTCATACGTTTAGGCTCCGTGACACCGGTTTCCCGCGTTCGGCTTAATCACTTGGTATGGTTTGCATGGTTACTGGTTGCAAAATGGCGTAAAAATTTTAGACACAGTTTTTTAAACTATTTCTCGCTTGACCTTCTTCTTCCCAAGTCAGCTAGCGAACGCACGTGTAACGAGTATTAATGGGTTATGCTTCGTGTCGTGCTGGTGAAAAATGCTATGCGACTGGGGAAGTAAAAATAACAGTAGCGCGAGGAGTAAAAAAAAAACAAACAACGCAGAGATAAAACTGAAACAAATGTTTCAGCACCGTTTGAAGGGTGGGTGAACCGAGCAGAAACTTCATCGTTCGCATTCGCAGAAGGCACCATTCGTTAATAGTTAATACTTGTTGTGTAGTTGCGAACGGCACACTCGTCGCGGGCATCGAGAGCGATCTTCTGATGTCCTTCACGTTACTGAATGGCGTCTAGGTCGAGGTCGACATGCTACATTTCGAATCGTGTTTCACACGGCAAGACCACTTCATTGAGTATTCCACAAAAGGAAGGTCATTACACTTCGTCTCAAGCTACCCCTGCTGTGTCGATAATCAGCTTTCCCGTTAGCTAATGGTTGGTATAGGTGGCCTACACTTAAAGACGAAAACGCAAGTTCAATCCAGCAGAGGTCGTCTGTTCCAAACTACCATCGGTCTGGAAAAAGTGAAACAAATTCGTTCGCGTTCGGCAAAGCTTCGAACGAGCTAGAAAAAGGGAGAGTTTAGCCAGCGTGGTTGCCGTTGGTTTTCGTTCCTGCACACCCACACCACTAATTAAGTAACATTCTCTACGGACTTTCTCGAACACACTGGAATTCCTAATGTTTCGGTTCACGCCTGATTCGTCCTGTGCTCGTCATCCGACGCCCACGGTTACGGTGGTTGGGATTTAATTGAGTAAGTACGAACGCAACGACTGCTTCGGCTATTGAATACAACTTACTAGCACCAAAGCACTTATCCCTCCGCCAAGCAATGGCTTGGACAGTCATTGGATCAGCTTCATTGATTACATCTTTCGCGCCGAAACGTGATTTGTGGGTGTTAACCGACAGCATACAAGGTTTGAATTTCTGGTGCTGGTAACGTGGCAAACATAACTGTGTTGAATTTATTCCTATGAATCCTCTTACTACCTAAATGAAGACAAATGTTAGTATGAACTGAATTCGATATCATGGCACTAGTATTCCTTCAGAAACACATTGTTTCTTTATAAAGGATTACAAAAAAAACTGTAATAAAACCACTTTCATGCATAACTTAAACTATGTATCAATGCCGTCAATGAAAACCAAGTGAACAATGAATATAATTTCAAAATCAAAATGCACAGCTCAAATCAATAGTAAAACACATCTTCCCACAACCATAACCTCCATCGAAGGACACGACTAGTGCTATGTTCTTGATTCATCGTGAATTATGTATTAAAAAAGGCACAAAAACACCAAACCAAGTTCGTTTTGCTCGCTTCGTGCCAAACCCATCGCGTGAAAACACGACATTCTATTCCTATCAATCCCACTCGTGGCACTCCCGCCTCCTGAACGGCCCGCCACCTGCATGTAATGTCCATTAGTACACGACCACGACGGGTGTCATCACGAAAAATATCCTTTCCTATGCTGGTTCACCGGGAGCAACAACTGAAAGCAGTACCCATCACTGGCAAAACCTGTCGAAGAGCTTGCTGTCAACCAAAAAAATGGTTTATAGCTGCTAATCGATCTGTGGCTTATGTTGAAGCTGGTGTGCTTTTGTGTTGCTCGTAAATATCTAATGGGTTAGTTCTAAATTCGTAAATTCAGTTCGGACGAAAAAAAACATCAGACAACAAACGTTAGATATGTGTCCAGTTATTATCGTAAAGTTTCAAGGTATAAGCATTGCTGTTTGTATGTAAAACATTTTTTCAAGTGAAGCGGGATCATGACTGCTTGTAACGACGCGTATACCAGTGAATTTTTTGTTATTATTTATAAAGTACTGTACTTTACATCGAACATCATACATTACACTTAACATCGTTGAAAAATATAAACGCTATCAGAATGTAGAAAATGATTATGAGCAGTTCAATGCAATAATCAAATATAAAAACCCATAACCCTCTATCCGATTACCTAATAGCTTCTCTGTAGCATTATTCGAGCCATCAGCATTAAAAAACGCTTATATCGAGTATGAACACATTGATTTAGCAAATACAATTTTTCTTTAAGTACGTATGTATATTTATTTATAAATTAATTACAGTACAGAATGGTATATCGCTTACAGTGAGTATATTACTCATAAACGTATATAATAGACACCTAACCCAACTAGCCTACTGCATCTGACCCTTTTTTCGTGACTGACGGCCTTGTTCGTATTGTAGTAAGGTATTTTAGCCGAGAGGAAACAACAATCTACAGCAATGTGCTATTATTTCGAGGTGCATGCAATGATGCAAAGTGCATGGTGAGCCTGCGGGTTTGTTCCGCCTTTTCCCCTCCTTGTGTTTCACACACTCTGCTTTCGTACTCTTACTTCGTATGACCTAGTTTTCCGAGCAAAGATGCGAAGTATTTCCAACCATCACACAAGTCTTTCTAGCTATTCCTACCCATTTTTACACGGCCTGCACTAATTAAAAGTGAAATGTGAAAGGTTAAAAACATGATGCACAAATATTGTACCTGATACTCATACACACCTACCGACTTATGATAGCGTCGTAGATTGCTAAGGGTTGCCCTGGGCTGGCTTTTGCATTCGATAGCAGTTTAAAACGTTCGCACCTTGCCTCCTCGCAATGCATTGCAATTTGGAGCTTAAGATAGCGATTCGTTTTTAAACCATTTTCTCTACATATATTTCCACTTCGTGAAAAGTGTTTTAATTTGAGTAGAACCCAACACCCAGCAAACGCTTGCAAAATGAGAAGTTGGTTCATTTCGCAAAGCAACCGTCCGTCCCCGTTACCCCTGGTGCCCAGTACCCAGCATGGCAGAAAGCGCCATGAGGCACCGTCGCTGCCATTAAATGGGAAAACTTTTGCTTTTCCCTACTTCAGCTGCAGCGGAGGCACTTCATCAAATGAGAACCAGCGTGAGCCTTCCGGTGGCAGCGGTACTAATCGAAACTTACTGCCCGTATATTGGTAACACCGCACAAAGTGTGCTTTTACGCCGTACAACACGTTGCACTTACCTCGCGCGAGAAATACATTGCGCATTGCACAGAACCAATCGGCAAGTAGCTTAATTTCACATCGTAGTACAGTACGAAACATCTAACCGACCACAAACAACCGGCGGAAGGCACTAGTAGTTCTTGAAAATTTTGGGGGTTCACGGTTGGCGACGATGTAAAAAACATGGACCGAGCGTCAGTGAAATAGCCGTTCAACTTACCAGTTTGGCATACCACCAACAAAGACGTCCGAGTTGGTGGCGAACTTGCCGAACAGAAACTCCTTCCCTCGCGAGCTGCGGCTCTGCGAAACTCCATCGACGGTCAGCGTTGTGTGTTCGTCGTTGCGCATCACCTACGGAGAGAGCGTTGAGATGGAAATTGAATTCATGTACACTATTTTCTGTGTTGAAATTAATTAAAATAAACGATTGTTGCATATGAAAGATGAGCTTTAGGTGTGCGATTATGTAAGATATAGCAATTTTACGTTCAAATGCGATGAATTCACTTGAAGTACATGTTGTTTCATATGAACTAGTATATAATTCAGGGAGAATTTATCGTTCATTGGATTATTTCGTTAACGCATATAATTATAATCGAATTAAATGGAAATTTATTCATATAAATTTCAACTGAACAATTATCCATTACATAAAACATCAAGCAATACTTTTGCAAAAATAGCCTTTATTAAAAAAAAGGATCTGACTATCAATGATTTCTTTTCCTGCTGGTAAGCAGTGCTAGCTGTTACTAAAAATTATCAAGCTTACGAAATTGTTTAACTTATGTAAAAAAATGTGTTTGATTTGTATATTTTCTAAATGATTACATCGCTTTTTAGGAGTCCCTCACCGTCACATCAACGCTTATTAAATGATTTGATGGTGTTAGTATTTTTGCATTCATGACAGTCACGAATCGTGGGTCTGATAAAAAATAAGACCTGCACCTTTTTTGATTATTTGCTCTTGAACAATCACCCCAGCAGCAACGCCTATCCAACCACGGAACGGTACGGCTACGCCCGGCATGATATCTAACCAAGGGCATTGTTTACGTCTTCTTGGGTGTAATAAACTTCGGCGAGTGCAAAAAGCTAAAACCGAGCCGGCCGCAACCCGGATCCGAACGTGCATGTGCGGCAGCTGTTCAACCGTCGTCAATCGTGGTAGTTACGGTCATTTTTCGGAACGTGGTGCGTGGATGCGAGCTCACGTTCCGATGCCGGAAGGTATAATTCCAACGCTGAACGTATTTACTGTATTATTTGATTGGCAAACGCTGGAATGAATACAAAGTATCTACGAGAAACTAGAAAGATAGCACGCAATATCAGGAAACGAACGGTTTCCTACGAGAACACGCTGTTGATTACTCATCATAGTTCGTTTCTGGCAGCAAAGCACGACGAACGACTTTGTTTTTCCTTTTGTGCTCCTTTCGCTCTTAGTGCTCAACCATACGCACAATCTGATGTTTGATTATAGCAGGAAAAAGACAACAAGTTGAAGAATCGATTCACGGTGACGGTATTATAGTGCACCTTCATTCAAACGAATTAGTTACACAACAAGGTGCCTCCATTACCACGCGTTTAAATACCATCCCACCCAAATACCGATCCCACGAAAGAAGTATTTGTTCCACCACGCCGCCATTATGATATTGGTGATGGGCTGGACATTACTACTAAATTGGCTAACGCCTCTCCATTGGTTCAAACACTCCAATTCCTCGTGTTGCTAGCTACGCGTAAAACCCTCTCCATGGCCGTCCACACCGTTCAATATGTGAGGACAATTTTTCGCACCCCATTTTCCGTGCAGACCGAAGAAGGTGTCACACTGATGCCGGTCACGAAGCTGCTTCTCCTCAGCAAAGAAAACCCGTCAGCATCGGAATGAAAAGAAACACAAATCTTCGACACCCAAACGATGGCATGGACATTGTCTACGACGACGACGACGACATTTGGCCACAGATATGGCTGCTTTAAGCGAGCTGTAACGCCGGACACGCTAGCAATCGGGACCTCGAATGCTCGGTGAGTCCGTTTCCGGTCGAGTGATGGCGTGCGTTGACTTAACCTTTATTTCCTTTACTTCCGCCTTGTGCCACACTATGGCACCCTAAAAACCGTCTCCCTGTTACGAAACGAACGAACTAGGGGCCTTTTTTATGGCAATGGACGCCATATCTTGGCGAATGTTTTCCGTTCTGCTAGGGGAAACATTTTCGTTTTCCGATCATCCGAGGTTTTTGTGGGGCGTGATAGTTGACCAATTAATGGAGGGAATCCTACACACCGATTGGACGCACACACGACCGCTCGTGCTAGAAATGTTGCTTGACATGCTGTAGCAGATGTTGAACCGGACAAAGAAATAAAATAAGACGTTGCTCCATCGCAATATATTGAGTGATTTTGGTTCGGGAAGTAACCATAACATACCAATTTTAAAGGTAATGCATCATTTGCAGTATTGCAAGCGATTTGATTTCGAAATTATTTTACGAATTGTGTGATGGTTGTTGCACAATACAATAAGATATTGTTTGCAATTTATAACAACCTTTCACGAAGACCTAACGGCATAAGACGGTATATGACAAATTGGAAATTATTAGACACATGGAAATTATTAGTTGCACCCTTCACTGGAAATTCTAACACTCTCTAGACAGCTTACTATAATCTTTATGATCTCACATAACTGTAGAAGGTAGCAGGCTGGAAAACTTTGACGAAGTTCTTTGAATGGACGTCACAGACATGAAACAGGCGATATGTCTTTGATGTTTTGTATACTTTTCTACGATTCTATTTACTTTCCCCTACCCTACGAAGTGATTATTTTATATCATTCTATCGATCTCTGCATCTCAAACACATTTTTACTCCGACCGTACTTGACCGACCGTATTTGAGCACCATACCAAAAAAGAACACATTATTAGGATTACTTCAACGTAAATCTTACTAGACACAATGTTCGTCATCTTTTTCGGTCCAAGCCCTCGTGTATCGGCCATTTTAAGTTTCAACCGTTAGACTGTCGCTTTCCCTTTCATTCCTGACACCATAATGAGGTCGTTTAGATGCCACAGTGCCCGAGGACAGTCCATCTATTTCGCGGCGAGTAGCCGATTCTCCGACTTGTCAGACACTTTTGATAGAAAGGAATCGTTAGCAGAGACAAACTGAAATAGCCCTTAGCCTCTTCAATGAACAGCTAAACAGTGATTCGAAATGTACAGACATCACTGTGGGAAGGCGATGCCAGAAGAAACTGCTCAATACCGCCCCCGATGAAGTGTGTCGAGGATTTGCATCTTTGTGAGCGAACTTCGCTTGTAGATCGAAGTGGTAAATGGGCGTAAACTTTGTAGGATGCTGCTGTTTGCCAATTGGATTAGGGATTATTTTTGCAAAACAAGCACTTATACGGTGCTCTTTTTCCTTGTTTTTTTGGAACGTTCTGATGTTTTTTGAAATCTTTCACCATCGAGGAGGAAAAAAAGCTCAAATTCATTACCATGTCTAGTGTGGCAAGCCAGATGAATCGCTGTAACTTTTAATATAAACTACGGAATATTGCATAATCTAAAAAGCCAACCATACATTTTATCATGTCATATGAACTACCGTCGTCGTCGTACCGCTAAGTGATTAATCATAGTTCAAAATGCGAATTTTATGCAGTTTATAAATAAAAATAATACCTAATACTTAAAAAATACTTTACATTTTTAAAAACGCACAACTACAAACATATTTTTATTCATTTCATGTACTAATTAATTTAGCCCTTCGGTGCTAAAAAGTAGAATTAAGAACTTACACAATGTATGGGCATATATTTATAACGATGATATGGTTAGTTTGTGTTTATGGAAGTGGAAAAGTCTCATGTTGTATTACATAATAAATCGTACAATTGTACCACATATATCCTTTCTCACCAAGCCCAGCTAGCATAAAACAAGTTTTAGAACTCAAATACATTTTTTACGTAATCTCAAGTATGGGACTCGCCTTCGAAAAATAAAAACTTGGATTAGACCAAAGGACGTATGTGTGTGTATGGACTAGGATCAATCATAAACGACATTGTAGCCTACCGTTCATAATGATCATTGAGCAATATATTTCACGTGTTCGTCTTGTTGAGGTTTGCTATGTACAATGTTTGTTTGTTTATATTGCAGCACAAAATTTAGTATACAACAAATTTTATTCATTTATGTCTGCATAAAACACACCAGTTTGTTGATGTACAATTAACAAAAAGATCTAGGTAATAGAACATTTATAGTTATTATTTTCTTGTTCAAGGACGCAGCATTCTTATGCAGAAAAATTGTAGTAATGTAAAAATAAAAAATTGCCTACACTTGTTATTACAACACAGTGTCCCACTTTCATTAATCACATGAGCCATAAAAAGCTTAACATTCCATTTCTTTCAAAAAGCATACCTCATTCATGCGATTGAACATTTGTACGGTGTAGAATTCGTACTGCAATGATAAAAAACTCAGTTCATATGCTAAAATATACTTTCATTTCCTTCTTACTTGGTGACAGCTTAGAATCGTAACGTAAGCACATTTCTTTAGACACGAAAAAATACCTCTTGTTCACACTCACGAAACACCTTCTCTTTTGGCAAACGCAAAAAACTACGACTGCGAAATTAAAAGCATGCACATGTAAAATGTAAATTGATTCTTTGCCGTGTACTCTGTGGTCGGGGCAACATCGTAGGTAGGCAACAAAATTCGACACTGTTATAGCTATCCAAAAAAATGCGTTCGTTGGAGTGGATGGTACGCCAGAGGAAATGAATGCGTGCAAACAGGTTCTGGCAATACACTTATTCGCTCACATGAATGCGTGGGAAGCAGCATTATGGTGCTTGCTCGCTACTGCGTCGTATGTACAAAGAATGTTATATCCCCCTCTGCTCACCGTTCTCAGGGGCATGCTGATGAAAAGCATCATGCTATCAACGTCGCGTCCATCATTCCGTCTGCGATAAGCTCACTTTCCTCGACAATGATCGCCCCCAAATTTACATAAAACGTTTAAAACGACTTCCGCGGTTGGGAAAAATTGAATGGCGCTGTCTTGTTACGCTTAACTGAAGAATGGATACTGCGAAGGCGTTCCAGCGCGAGAAGATAAGCAAAGAAATTTCTTGCAGTATGTAACCCTGTCTAAAAATATGCCTCTGTGGAGTATGAGCATTGTTAGCTAATTCATAAAAAGTGAAAAAATATACAACCCATCAAACGTATGGGCAGATGCTGTTACGGTCCTTTTCATTTTCAACAACCTGCTGTAATATGCTTACCAATAAACATCCATTTATTTATTATGTTTGCTGTTTCTCGTTCAAATAAGCTCTATTTCCGAATCTCATCGTTAGTAATCAGCTAATGTCTTGGGAATTGAACTTACTGGCATTAACTCATAGAATAAATGGCAACACATGTTCAACATTCTGTGAACGACAACGAAACGTGATGTACGATGTCTGTGGTATTTTTAAAATATGTCCTAACAACAAGACACCAATAACATAATTGTTGCTTTAAAGCTTGTAATGTTTTAAAGTACATTTAATGTACACATGATACATAAAATTTAATATTTTCCTCTATAGGGACTGTATAAAATGAAAAAGGATTCAGACATTAAAAATACGAATGAAACTGAAGATATTAAAACATAGCGTAACAACAATACTATCTATATAATCAATCCTTTTCCCATTGTTACAAATATCTAAAAAAGACAAATAATTTATGGTTAATTATTTCTCCGTATTCACAGACCTCACACGAACTCATTATTCACTATGTTATGGGTGGCGTATAGTACGAATAGAAATGAATTAACTCAATTTAGCTGTTGAACTGATTACATTATCGAGACAAAGTGTTACCCTTACCTGAACTTTGTGCCAATGGCCATCATGCAGATCCCTTCCGACGGTGATGATTTGTGCGCCACCCCCAAGATTGTACCGTAATCGGAGAGCTCCTTCGACCAGCTTCAGCTCGAAGAAATCAAACGTACCTCCGTCGTCAGTGTACAGCACAAGCCCATTCGGTTGCTCTGTTTTGAACTCGAGCTCGAGCGAACCATTAAGCCCTGTGTACCATTTGCGGAATTGTGCAAAGCTATTCTGTGAACCATCCAGCACGAACCCGGAACAACCGGGACCGAGCTGGTACAGCAGTAGGCCTAGGAGTAACAATTTCGACAGCCGCACCGTTGCCATGGCGTTACTCATCATCTTTGGCAGGCTAAACGATGAAGGTATAGTTGGCGGTGACTGTGATGCTGCCGCTGCTGTTGATGTTTCTAAAATGAGGCCTTCGGAAGCCAACATTATTGTCGGCGTCAATATCATCGAGGCAGGCCGCTGGCAGTTGCTTTTATTGTCCACATTCGTTTCTAACGCACTGCCCAGCGAGTTCTTGGGGGAGCTGTTGCGTCGCCACACGCTGGCACCCGCTGTCGTGTCGGTACGGACATTATTATTGTTCGGGTGATTAGAGCTTTTAATGGAATTACTGTGGCTTTCACAGAGCTGATACAGCCGGCACTGCCGATGGGTGACTTCTGCTGGTACACTTCCAGTACATGACCCATCCGTTACACTTGCACACATTGCTGGTTCGCGTTTTCTTTTGCATCTACCCCTCGCTGATAATCTAATCACATTCTGCTCGCCCGAATGTAGTGTCGCACTTTCCATAATGGATTCACATTCATCTCCCCCGCTAGTCTGGGGACCGCCACCATGGTACCGTTCGCAAACCGTTACACACGCGCGAACACTATGTTCTTCCTCATGCATCGACGCCATCTTGTCTTCGCGCACGCTACTGCTGCTCCTGCTTATTTTCTTTGGGCTTTTCACCCTCTCCCACTACTCACACTGCACGAACAGGATACTCTTTCTCCTACAAACACATACACACGCGTAGGCGATTGCTCTCTCGCACACTTTCGTATTTATTGGATTGTGTTGGATTTGTTGTATTCTTTACAGTGCAGGTCTAGCCTACATGGCGCTCATACTCGCAAATTCTAGATGATTTTTGCTCACTGATAACTCACCAAGAACAAAAATGCACAAATACTCAAACTCACTCACTCACACAGACCCGATACTACTTCACAAACACACAAACACTGTTTCTTCGCGTGGTTTGAATTTTTTTGTGTGGTTTATATCTCATCAAGCTCTCACTTTTTAGCATACACTTTTTTCAACACGTTATTTTATTTCACTTTGCTCGTAGAGCGGGCCTATTTGCTTTGATCAATTTTCCACACATTATCTGAAAAACAACAGTACACCAATATGTACTGTATAACAATTAAAAACAGCCCTTGCATCCCCAGTTTATCGATATAATTTTGCCTTTGTGAATACCTAAAAACATTGTTATTGCAATACTAATTTTATTTAATCCGGATAGCAAAACCAGGATTGTATAACAACAATATCCTTACAGTTTTCAAAGAAGAAGTTAAATTTCTATTTCCCATATTACTGTGTATGTATGTAACAGGTTAATTTAACATATATATAAAAATATGTTTATACAGAACAAACTGCACTACAAGTAGTAGTAATAGTATAGAAGACTACCTTTTCTATGAGTGTATTCTTCAATGTATAAAAAAGTTACGTAAATCTTTCACCATAAGCATAACAAACCTAAGATACCGAACTTTGTATAATTAGAAAAACTACCATGCGTCTCCATTACGCATCATTGAATCCAGTTTATTAATCATTTTTATGATTTAACCCGCGGTTCGTTAAACAGCAATGTACCTCACTTCATACTCGGCACACTATTCAACAAAAGTCATTGTGGTGAATTCCTTCACCCTGTCGATTGAAACGCAACGACAGAAATAAAAAAATAAATAAACCAGGTGTGAAAGAACGGTGTAAAACATCCTGATTCCATCAATTTCACCTACACACTTGAGCAGCACCAAATCAGCACATACAATTTCATTCAGTCTCACCCTCACTCCACTGGTGTTGCTGGCTAACAAAAGAGTCCCCAGCCATGGAAACGATTGCTGGGAAAACAAGCATTGCTCGTTGCACATCATTCCCGTACACGCTCAATGAACGGGCAACGCGAATTTACCATGGAAAGCAAAAACCACACATACGCACACTCACGTACACATATTCCAATCAACCAGGATCAACGTAAATGGTCTTCACTCACTAACTAAATGTCCACGGCAAAGAACGTAGAATTTTAGCGTAGAAAAAATTATTCTCTGGGCTCACGATAGAAATAAGCTTTCCCTATCACTATCACCTTCCCAGCAGTGTGCGTGATTTTGTGGAAGTATTGATGTGTTGGGGTGTAGATGTGTTTACGCGTAGCCAAAAGTTCTCCAAAATTCCCGTCATCAGCACACAAGCATCCTGCGGTGCTCGAAAAATTGCTCCAAACATGTGTTTATTCTGAACACGCACACCACGACACACCACCGCTTGTATAACGCTATACAGTACACATCGAAATGAATATACACTGCTATCTCGTTCGCTCGCGCATATTCCGACACCAACGACAATCGCTGAGCTCAACGCTGACTGGAGTTTTTCTAGTACAGAAATCGATACGAAAAATCCTTGACTAGGTTACAGGCACTTCACAGCGTGGAGCAGTGGGTGGACGAGGGAGACGCACTCTACAAACCGTAGTATCGAAGAAAAGAATCTCACCATCGGTTTTACTCGACACGAGCGAGAATACGTGCTACAGTCCTTGGCAAACGTTCGTTCTAGTCTCGCTCTCATTTTGCTTCCTTCTCGTTTGTACAATTATTCTCTCTCATACATTTTCTCTCTCCTCTATTGTTTTTTCTCTTTCTTTTATACCTACTTACGAAATGAAAAGAAAATTTCACACATAATTTTTTTAATAGCTCTCCACAGTTACAACTACCGTGATCATTCCCCAGTTTCTTCACTCTGCACAATCCATTTTCACTGTTTAATATCTTTCATTTGACTCTTTTCTTCACATGATTCAGCTCCTTCTCTCTCTTTTCCTCTTTCATAATAGAGGTGGGAAAAGGGTTTCTCCATACCGCATACCCTCTAGGTTTTTTTTTTACATTTTGGTGCTGATATGGTCGATAATGATTAAAAAGCATTAGTGAATTATTCGATCAGCCGTTGTTTTACCATTACACACACTTGTACCGATGTAGCACCAAGTAACATTATACAAATAAAGACTCTAAAACTCTTCATATTTATTAGAATGTTGCTATCTTCTAGCTCGCGTTCTTTGTTTGACTCACACTTTCACCAGACCTTACCTACACTCACATCTGACTTAGGACTTAGGACATACTGTAATGGGATTTTTCGTGCAAAATCCTACCACACAGTCCATCCAAAGGATGGTGAACACTGGCACGAATCGGCTCATCCAGCAGCACACATGATGTTCCGCGGTTGTCCTGCGTCGGATTACAAAGCTCAACTGCACTCGGTTCGGCATAGCGATGAGCACAAAAGTATCGAAAACGGAAAACGTCACTCATCGCTTCACCACTGAGTGCTTTTCTCCTCCGCGATACATACACCCATACACACAAGCCACAAAAAGCATCAAATACATTTTCCGTTTGTTTTCGTACGTAAATTTTCCTGCGAGAGACCTGTAAATCTCACAACTGGGAATGATTGGGGAATGTTTTCGTTCACCATCATTCAGCTGGGTACTGGTTGAAACTCATGAGCACTACATGACGTTTCGATGAGCTTTCCTATGCTGATAAGCTCACCGGCGTGGGAGTGAAAACTCTTTTTCTTCACGTGAGGTGCGTGGAGGTTGGGAAGTCGAAGCAGCGTTACCTTTGAATGCGGTTATTGACAGCAAAATAAACTAAACCGACGAATAGGTCGGACGATAGTCGCGATAGGACGTTAGTCGCACCAATGTCATCAGGTGGAAATGGTTGGGGTGACTTTTTTACCACTGATTATTAAGTCAAGGGTATTTCGGAACAGGCTCACGATTGTTATGGTGAAGTTTCAAAGCGGATAAAACAGTCCATGAACTTTTCATTTGTTTCACATTGTACCTTTAACGCAACTTTGCACGTTTTGTTTGTTTTTTATGTTTGTTTGCGCTGAAAGTTTAAAGTGTCAACCAAATTTTCTCGCTGTAATTTTTAATGTTTAAATTTGTTAAATATCATATGAAATATGATTTTTTCTTAATGCATAAGTATTCCAAACTATCTGTTTTAGATAAATTGTATAAATTTATTAAGTATTCTAAATATTAAAAAAGTCGTTTCACGTTTTGTTTAAATTTATTTAGCTAACATGTCCCTTTTAAAGTATTTCTTTTCTACTCCGAATACTACTTTTCTGCTACGAATACAATTTCCTGGTCACCTTGTGTTTGCTTAACAGATCATGCTTCATGTTTATAACATGTTTTAGAGCTCACGAAAGTTCTCATGTTGGTTTTTAAAAATATCTCATCCTCACTCTCGGCATTCTGAAAACGACGCATGTGCACAACCCAGTCCAAAAGCTCCGTCCCCTCCTTGGAGCGATGAGAATGAATTGGCGAACGATAGGTTTTCCCCTTACGGAGCGTGTTTAGCGTTCTGTAACAATCCCTTTCTTTCTGCAGCTGACAAAGAAACATACAAATACACCCACGTGTCTGGAGCGTGCATTCACATACGTCTTATTCGTCTCGCTCTCGCGCAAACATTTCACTTACACCTCAACTGGTACTGCAATTTCGGCAAACGAGCTATCGTATCAATTCCGAAACGGAAGCGTATAAAGCTCAGTAAATGCATTTGTAAAAGCTCGTGCAGTAGTGCACTTGCTTCAATCGCAAGCGCACTTCGTCCTTACTGCATTGTCCCTAGTACTGGAAATTCTGGTGAATTGAGCCACTCGTAAAAGCTCTCCCGTTCGTAGTAGTTGAAAATTTTATGCTTCATTGTTTTATTTTTCTAATCTGATATTATTTGAATATCCACAAATCGTACATGCATGTACAGTTGTTACCCGAATCCAATTCTCGCAATTTGTGATAGGAGCAGCAATCTCAAACAGGAGGCAACCAAAAATTCAATGCAATACTTGGACGATCGCAATGAGAGAGAAGTCATCGTAGCGTCGTAGAATTTTATGTTTGGTGTTCAGTAAGTCTATGTTTCCTCTACTACACTCAACTACACTAATAGAATAGAAAACTCAACTACACTAATAATCGTTGCGCCAGCAGGCTACCACATAGCAATAACCGACGACAATGTTTAATGACGGCACGGAAAATGGGCACGAGTGGCATCTTCACCTTTTTTCCTTTGGACACCGTGGAAAACAAATATGGTAAAAAGAAAAACCTTAAAAGCGATTATTGTAGGAGCACTTCAACAATATTCGCTTTGCCTCAACAGATCCCAGTAAGTAAAAGGGGTCCAACTTCTACCATACCTGAGATGGTATCGGAAAAGAACAATATCGAAGCAAATATGAATTTTGTTTTGTTTTCTATGAAAAGAACAATTTGTTCTCAACGATGATGAAAAAGCGAGTAAGATGCTCACTTGAAATTATGTTATAGTATTAGTAGAAAAAATAAATTTTGAATAAAAAAATTTCTATTATCCTCTTCGGGAGTTGATTCGCACACTTTTATCACACATTTACCTCATATTTTATGCATTCTTTAACAAATGTTTTAGCAATGCTTTTAAATTTGAAAACGATAACAAAAATTGTTAAAAACAAATATGAACGCAAAATCACTGGAACTGTGTTTTTTGCAAAGAATTCAGACTATCAGGAATAATTAATAAAATAACAACAAAAACTACACCTGTATTGTTGGGTGTGATTCGGAAGTTTGAGGTAGAGCAAGTAGTGCGAAAGCAATTGCTACCTCTGTAAAGAGCTGGATCAACAATCGAAAAGTTAGTTTTGAAAGTTCAATAGCTTTCACGTTGCGCTTCCAAAGATAAACGTATTTGGTGGAACTCATAGAAGAAGCTATGCGTCTTCTGAAGGTTGTTTGTTTTGTTTAATACACAAATAATTGGCTAGACGATACTTTATTCGAATCAGTTACAGGCAACGTTCCTTGCCATAATAAGTATTAAATACGATGCTCAAAAAAGAGGGTCACCAATCTTCTTCATCATCGATCCCACTCTATTGCAGTTTGACAGACACTAAACGATTTACATACGATAATAGCCGGTGGTAACTGTTGAAAGGAGGGAACAGTCTCTAGACCCATGATTCACAAACCAGTTCAGCACTCGCTATTTTGTGCAATGTAAACCCATAGCACATACCAACAGACAAGCAGAATTTGTCAATCTTCGCCAACCCAAATCAGGACTAGCATGTGCTGCAGAGACAGATAGGTGGAATGAAATCGAGTTCAACACGATTGTCGTAAGAGTAGGATGCATGTTTTCAGCTCCCTTAACTGACACCATCGTTACGCTGTTGGACGCATCAAAGTACTGAGACACGCTAAGAAACATATACAGAAACAGCATGTAGACAAGATGTAGAATAAAACAAATATTTCCTAGACATTCACCTCATTTGGAATACACGATTCTTCATGGTATATGATGTTGATTGTGTTAATGCAGCAGCTCCAAGTCATACGACAGTACCGGTACCACCTGATAAAGAGATAGAGGGTGAGAGAGAGAGAGAGAGAGAGA
>JXXB01000219.1:0-13617 GCA_000956275.1 Anopheles koliensis
ATTACCAATCTTGACAGAGTATTTACGATTAACAATAAATGACTCCAACCACTGTACAATATTGCTACCAAACCCGAGTTTTTTCAGTTTAGCTAACAATAAATAGTGTAATAATGTGACACAGGTGTTGATGGTGGCAAACGTTATTACCTTTGGTTTTTATCGCTTTAGGAATCTGTGGAGTTTGTGGTTGCGGTTGCGTATTGCAATGCTGGAGATTGCGTTGCACGATACTGGCTGCCGTTGTCGTCGTTGGACCACAATCCGGACTCATCAATGATTCTGGCACGGGCACCATTTTGGATGCGGCAGTTAGCGGTCCCCCGCCAGTTACTACCGGCAACGTTCCTGTCAGTTGGTCTGTATTAATTCAGAATAAAATAATGAACGGATAAGTTTGTCACCTTAAAAACAATTGATTGAATTCAAAATATTTACCATTATATAGATTTCCATGATTTTGATTTGCTGCCATTGAAATCTGCTTGCTTAAGACGACACACTCGTGTAGCGTGTTTACACCCGATGAGTTTGCAGTAGATACGTTGGTACTACCATTGCCGCTTGCCAGCATGTTGGGATCCAAGCTTTGCGACATAATGTTACTGTCCGACGTTATGTTATCGATCAACGATCTGGTTAACTCGAACAGCTGAGAGCCTCCCGAACTGCTTTCGCTGTGACCAGACGAAACAGAATTATTCGAAAGGTTGCCATGGTAACTATTTGACATAGCATCCGGGGAATTTTGACGCCCACTTAGACGTGAAACCCGGGGCGACTGTATCCGTGTCGCTTGACCTTTCCGTCGTAGCGAGGATGGCGAATTGTTTGCTGAAGTATTCGCTCCATCGCTGCCGAGCGTTGTTTGCTCTTGTAGCTGGCGTTGATGTTGCTGCGCTTTGCTTAGGATAAGTCGCAATTTGCGTTCGTTCTGATTTTCCAATGCTTCACCGGATAGTGGACACACACTGCTCAAGTAACGAGCGAGCGATGTTTGTTCCCCTATCCTAAACTGGCGTCCACGACCTTGGCTGTACAACCATTCCGCTTTTAAACTTTCAATGGCAGTGACGACAAATCCATCTATATGCTTCACGCTCATGCACCAGTTTAACACGAACGGACGATAGTCATACCCCCTGAAAAGCACATTAAAGTCTGGCTCATAACCACGGAAAGTGTTAGTATCAGCGCTGGTACTTACATTACGTTCCCTGCCATTTGCACACAAGGATTATCCGCTATCGTGATACTGTTAAGATTATTGAGATGGCTAAGAGTACAAATTTCATTAAGATCCGAAATATTGTTCTTCGCTAATGTTAATGTTTCCAAGGATTGAGGTAAGTGCTTATCACATTGTCTTAAATGCGATATACGATTTCCGTTCAAGAATAGTTCCTGCAAACACAAAGAGCAACCGTTAGCAAGCATACAAAACTATTTGGCTTCATAGCATTGTTAACCTTCAAATTTTTCAAGTAAGAAATATCTGCAACACTAGTGATGCTGTTTTCCGACAAGTTAAGATACTGCAGGTTCACGTTCGTATTGAGATGTTCTATTGTTTTAATATTGTTGCACTCTAGGTTCAGATGGGTTAAGTACACCAAATCTTTTAGTCCTTCGATAGTAAGAATTCCATTATAGGAAAGGTTCAACTCTCGCAAACAATGCAATCGGCAAACGCCATACATTCGAAGAAGTTGATTTTTGCACAACGATAGCTAAAACGAACAAATTGCAATTGAAACATTAGTACAAGACAGCATAGTATAATCACACCGAACTAACTTTCTCTATCTTCAGATAAGAATCGATATTATCAATCTTCTGCAGTTCGTTGTCGTCCAGTATTAACACTTTGTACTGCTGTGCATCTTCCGTTTTAGGAACCTTTTTAAGACATTTCTTCGACAAGTCTAGCGTGGGCTTCTGGGTATCAATCTCCACATCTGTAAATAAACATCCCACCATTTAGGTGCATCAATTTTCAGTAAGGCATGTACAACAAAAACTCCCTTCTCCAGGCAAGATAGGGCTGTTATTACACAAAGCTTCAGCCGAACAACAGGATGTGGCGCTAATTCTTTGTACGCAAATGCGCACACATACGCTGAGTTATATTTACCCATGATGTTCCACTAATGATGTAGCTCACACTGCAGCGTACAGTAATCGGAAAGTAATTACTTTTCGCGTTGATCAACCTGTTTTCGATTTCGTCCTTTTGCAGTGCTGATAGCCTATGCCAAATTTTATCAATCCATAATATGCTATGCTCAAAGCGTTTTATGAACAGCACTTCAGTACTTGGCCTTTGCTACGTTACACCACTACAGACACGCGTGCACCCATGCGTACTGAATGCGTTGTCCTGTCGAGGACACGCGCTAGGATCCAAACTTTTCAACACGAGCGTGTAGACACTGGGAACAAGGACGCAGTACGCCTGCGGAAACCCCAATCTTGTGCCGAACACTTTTTACAAAACATACCGGGCAATGAAACATTGAGATACAAACTAATAAACACCCAACTAGCTCCGTAAATGTTAAACGATACTCAAGAGATATGGAACCGTTTCAAATTGGCGCCAAATGTAAAGAAGCTTCAATGCATTTGTAGCTCTATTTATGAAGGACCATAAGGGTCACCGGAGAATGTCATGTACGCGAGATTCACACTGACAGCTGTTTGTTTATTATCGTGTCCAAAAATCGTGGTGCTCATCGTAGTCCTAGCAAGAAGAGAATTGTTAAGAATGAAGCCGTACGAATCTTTTGTTTACCCCGATATTCCTTCCAAATTAAGGTAAAGGTTGCAAAGCGGAAAACTCGTAACATTAATCAGTGATGATAATACTAAAAATGTACTATTTCCCACCACTGTAGGGAGAAGTTGTTCCAGAAAAAGAAATCAATGGTCGTGGTTGGAGTGTTAGGCAAATCAACCGAGGCCCACTGCAATAAATTGCTGGATTTTGATATACTTCATGCACATCCATCATTAACCGATGATGCAGGAATCGATGTAAAATGATATGTTAACAATTAGCGGTAGCAGAGACCAATCTTTTAATCGTTGGCACTAATTCTAGGGCCGTGTCAAGTTCTACTTTCGTGCGGATGGAAAGACGCTATTTCTTCATTTAGATGCTCCGTACGACAACAACGTGTTATTGGATCTGGCCGAGCGAATGACGTCCGAAAAGAGTGATAAATCCCCGTTACATTTCATCGAGTTCAACAGTGCCATTCGTACACGCTTCGCAAGGGTGTTGTTATTCGCCCTGCAAGTATGCCACATTTTAGTAATAGTTGAGACATCGATATCGTTCGATATGTCGTACCTATCCATCTTCAAATCGTTAAAAATCATTCGCGAAAAGTACGTGCTCAAGTTTCTGCCCAGAATGTTGAAAAATGCCAACGTTGGTTCCTTTATGGGCAAAGAGTGCCGGCTGTGCAGTCCACGTTTGCTATTCACGTTCAATCTACCAGAAAGTGGGTCAGACACCTCGCCGGAGGAAATTGAAGCACTCGAAACAAAGGTGGAAGACTACATCAACAAAACGTTGCGCAACGAGTTCATCATTACGAACAACAGTGCAATGTCTCTTTTCTCGGTGCCGAAAACAAGACAGTTTGTTTTCTACAATGAATCTAAGACACAGCGTCAAGAACCGCTGTTAGATTCCATCGAAATGCTCTCCACCTACATCAACAAACTAGAGCAAACCAGCACGGGAACGCTGTCCTTACAGGATGAACAAGAAATTCTAGAGCGAGCCAAACCTTACGATTGTTTCGGAATTTCGTCAACTTTCACATACGAACCAAAGGATCCCGTCCAGGAGAATGAGCGAAGTGTATTGAGCCTAGTGCAGGAGCATGTTGACGATGCGTTAGAATGCGGATTTAATGAAAATGATAATTCTGGAAGGCTTAGAATCAAAACACATTTTGCTGTAAGTATTAATGCTGACGAATACGATGCCGTCATTAACTAATGAGATTCCATTTCCACAGCTTCCACCCACGCAAGCTTGGTTTAAAATGTTTAAATACATGCATGAGTTGTTCATCGAAAATCCAACTAATCCTTATTTCCAAGCGTACGACACAGATTATGTAAGTAGTAACGCTCAAGTTCTAAAAAATGACCATCTTATCTGTATAAAACGTTTCGTCTTCTTGCAGAATGCATACTTGCAGAACTTTCATCACATTGTCGACATCGATGAGCGATTTTTCGGTGAAATTTGTGAGCAAGGCTTGGAGCTGGCCATGCTCAAGTACGAGGAAATGCTACCACCCAACTACAGTGCCTCCTTTCACAAAACTAAGTACGAAGAAGCGTTAACCCTGCTTTTGGACTACGCTCGCGGGCCCGAATTGAAGTCCAGCATGGAAACGCTGAAGGAATATTGCGAATCGGTATGGCAGAGTGGCAAGCAGCAGTGCGAGTATCCGAGTTTACGTGGCAATCCCTGCGTGCTGGGAAAGCATAAAGCCAGCGATCCTGCCGACCATTCGAGTGGCGTGATTTACATTTCCTCTTGCAACTGTGGACGAACACAAGGTCACCGTGATGATCCGTACACGATACGGCAGGCCAACTACGATTTTTACTCCATCATAGCTAAAAGCTGCAGCAACTGCAATCGTCTCGATCGGATCCAATTTCCGATTTTCGAACCATCAATCAGCGATTTTCGGGCAGCGGAATTTATAAATAAAAATTTCTCGAACCTCATGTCGTTCGATAGTACCGGCCGGACGGCGTCGGATTTGGGCTCGCACGTGCGCAACATTCCCGGTCAGCCGTCCTTCCTATCTGGCAGTCAGCGCAGTCAGAACAGTTCGGCCAGTTTGAGCTTTAACATTGGCTCCATTGGCGCGAAAGACGAAGCATACGGTGGGGTTGGTAAAAATGTTGACAATGAACGTAACCTTGAGGATCAGGACCTGTCCATGAGTCTATCGGATATCGCGCAGTATGAGCAGCGCGTTCACGACCAAGAAAGCAATGACGAGGAGGTTGGATTTGGCAGCAACCGTGAGGATATGAACGAGATCGTTATTAAGCTGGGAAACTTAAAACATGGTACCGGATCGCAGTCGAATGAGGCAGCGCCTCCGGCGGGCCCGGCCAGACTGCCGTCCACAACCGAGTATCTGCCCGGTATGCTACATGCTGCCAGTCCGGCTGGACTGCTGCCACGGTTCCCATCCTGGTCGCTGGTGTGCTTCGGATCGAGCTCGATCTACACGCACAACACCGGGCTGCCGGAACATGTGCAAAGTGGATTCCTATCCGGTTCCAACTTTCTGCTACCGTGGGACGTGAGCGTTCGCTTGGAGCATGCACAGAGTTGGGCCGCTTCGTATGAAAAAATACGTAACCGCAAGAAGGGCAACACACTCGCATCGAAAGGCTACGAACAGAATAAGACTTTTAAGCTAAAAATATTCATCGGCGTAGAGTACGAGTGTCTGCGGGGGCATCGGTTTTTTATGAATGCACCCGATAGCATTCTGCGCAGCAGCTCCGAAATCGTGCGCGACAGTGGCAGCAAGGTGGCGTTTAACGATATGCCTATCTACTTTCCCTGCCCGTGCCGGAAGATGAACAACACGGCGCAGCTAATGCGCGTACACATCATTACACCGAAAGCGCCGGTGAACGTTATCGTCGATCCGAAGGTGAAGATGTTTCGGAACAATATGCAAAACAGCACCACTTTTACGACGGGCATGACGGAACCGATCAAGCTAACGCAAAGTACTTACTGGATTCTGCGCCTACCGTTCGTGTACGAGGACGACCGTGGCCCTTTAGCGGCACCGGTGGATGTAAACCCATCCAGTGCCTTCATGCACGGTGTGCTCATGGCCGGCATGTACGGCATTAGAGAGAACGAGTTGACCGAGCAAACGATGGCAATGGGAGGCAACAATGCTTCCAGTTAAATAGGGAGAGATGAACAATATAGGTATTCGGTCTTATATCCTTAAACCAGTTTTTATTTTCAAGGGTAATTTATTCTGAAACGTTCGTTCAGGAAAGGGTCGAAAAGTCAGTAAAACAAGCACGAAAACTTGTACATTTTAGTAGAAATTTTCTTATTCTTATTTTGTTAGCTTATCACAAATGTCTTACAAATGCTCTATTTTTGAATTTTTTGTTTGGACTGTTTAGAAAGCGAAGAATACACTCAAATATTTAAAGGAGTAATGAACTGTCAATTGTGCAATAAAAACAATTAGTTACAATAATCAGAAAATAAAGAATTTTATTTGTGGTTTTGGAGTATTAAATTTTGTAAGAATTAATAGTTTTTCAACAGTACATAGACTGCTAGGCCCTATTGCTGAAAACATTAATGGTAATGTGAAATCTTCAACAGTAATGAATAAATTACGTTTGCTAATAAGTCCAGATCGGGTTAAGATTTTATGTATTCTAACAAAAAAACACCATACGAGGTGCGGAACATTCAGACAAGCATAGCATTTAAATTTGACTGCAAAAAAAACCCTTATATTTGCCATGTTTTTTCGTCTCCGCTACGGGTAAAGCAAACGATAGTTGAACGTATTGGTATGAAAAGGAAAATCATTATTTAAAAAAAACATTGATAAGCATTGCGAACACCAACAGCCAATGCGATTGTTTACGTTGCGTCAAATTCGATTCGACTCGGAGCCGATTGATGTTTCATAATTTTTACGTTCTGCAGCTGGAAGAACACGCACCATCACTTTTGCACACCCTACCATGTGGACAAACGTAACGGTAGCTCGGACAGCGATGAATACCATCATATTAGTAGTACTGTTCTTCGTTCTTTTACCATTTTTCTTCATAAGTTACACAAGTAAGTAAGCTTCGTGCTACAAATAGTGCAATAGTGCTGTGTAATTTTCAAATACCTGCCCCGTGCGCCGTTACAACCATTGCAGCCGTCGCCCTTTCCCGACAGCTCTGGTTGATTATTCTCTTCCGGCGCTATCCTTGGCTGAAGCGTACGAACATACACGGTATTAAAAGTTTCGTCGACCGCTCCCGAAACCCGGAGGTGTTATGTGTGCTGATGGAAGTGGAAGGTATTGCGCGCGATTGACCACACGTGAACTTCGCTAACTGCCAAATCTCGCAATCTTTGAATGTGTATGTGTTTTGTTGTTTTATTCCTTTCCGTTCCGCTAGGAGAAATTGATATTGTGGAGCTGAGGAGCGAATTTTTACGTCATATCACCGACTGCAGCAGCAGACATATGCGCCTTTGCTTGCCGCAAATTATACTACCTTTTATGTCTTGCTGGAACAAATATTCGTGGCTAAAAGGGTATGGCTGTGAAAATAATTTATTGTCATCCAGGAGTCATTATTTGACTTGTTCATACATCGAATTCGCAGGATTTCCAGAGCAGAGGATCATATAATACTGGCACCAACCATACAACGGGGAGGACCGATGAAGGAACTGATGTGTTTACAAAACATCGCCAAAGCAACTGCCAACAACACAACCCTCAAAGACCCGTTGATAACGAACCCAAAGCCCGATCTTCCGTGGCAAATAGTTTGCATTCCCTTGGTTAGCGAGTGCAGCGACACGTCCAATGAATGCAGCATTGACAAACGCATCACCTCCCACTATCTGTTGTACACGATCGATTTGAAACTGCTCAACGAAACGGAAAAACGCAACCTAAAGTACATCCCCCCAAACGGATATCTAGAACGGGCGGAACCGCTTTTTGACAATGTGTTACAAAAACCTTACTACGTCCCCCGGCTGTGGAATTACATCGTTTCTTTCGTACATTACCGCTGGAATGAGTTCATCTATCAGCACGATCCACTCGAATCGCCGGATATTGACCGGAAACAGTACACAGGAATGAGCCAGCTGCTTTCCGCACTGTTTATCTCCGTTGTATACGTGAGCGGAAACTTCCTGTGCGCATTACGGTCTATCAAGGGTAGTCCCTTGGATAAAATAGACTTTCTAAAGCGGATGATTGAGCACGAAATAGACAAGCGCAATTTGACGATGCGCACGATCTGGGACACACTTCTACTATCGATCGAACCCGTCAACCTGCTGAAAGAGGCAACGTTTCTGGTGTGGAGAATTGTTGTCACAGTTACACTGATGGTCCCGTGGTATATATGGCGGGAAACCGAAGCTTTTCTCCTATACATATCCAAAGGAACGGTTAACGATGATACGTTCGTAGGGTTTGGGGTTGAATGTTTTCCAATCTGTTATGGAGTGCTGTTAGAATGCTGGCGAATGATGCGATTGCTACTAGAAGTTACATTTCAATTAAACGAATAACTACAAATAGTAAAGCACAACTGAGATGACACATCACACCACATCTTGTTAGTTTAATTCATATCGGATATATTATGATTAGCGTTACATTTGCGACCCTAGGTACAATGGCTCTTTGCATACCGACAGGAGCGTGCACAACATGTTATGCCCTTCCACATCAAAATCCTGCATTTTTTCATCGTTTCCACTGTTGAAATATGTGATTATCTGGAAGTAGACAAGCATAAGCTTGAATCATTCACAAAATCATATTCACTTAACGGACTGACTACATACCTCTTTACCGCGTACCGTGTCGTTAGGGGCGCCAATTCCAATCACTTCGACCCATCCCGTGCAAACGCCATTCAGTGGTTCCGATAGCACTACGTTAACGTTTACACCGTCCGTCGACTTTGCGACAAACGATTTGCAGCCATCTTCGGCTCGATCCACATTCAAATGTATGCTAACCTGTTGACCTACGTGTCTTTTCAACTGAGCACCGTTTACGATCGATCTGCGACAAAAGGGTTGCATTTTTGCTAACACTGTTTCAATAACGATCGGTAACTGCTTAAATTTGTTGACGCCGTGAAACTTCTTGTTTAGGATATGGAAAAATACCGCGCGTTTATGACAACAATCACGATTTGACACACAAACCCCTACAGGCTAGCAGCATTTACAGTATGAAAATTATTTGCAATTTTCTATTAATTTTAATTTCATTCTTTGCACTGCTTAAATCAAGCATTGTCTTGCAAATGAGCTCATACAATTTTTGTTTGATTTTTTATTAATATTACATTCACTTTGAGAAATTCTGACATCCATCTATTCACCTTGACGAAGCTAAGTTTGACGAATGAAGAATGTCAAACAACAAAAATATATTGCCATTCATTAAAAACAAACATAACTTTCCCATTTTTGTCAGACGTATTAAGACTTTTCCCTGTTTTAGAGTGTTTCTACAAGATGGGATGTGATGGTGGAACTATTCCTCGCCGCGACGAGCTTGTGCGCTTGAAGAAAAAACCCGAACAGGTTTGTACGCGACAAATTTTCTGCATAATTAAGGGGTACAAATGTTGCTCGGATCATTTTTACAGAAAGACAAGGACGCAGAAAGGCAGTTCCGCTGGAAGCATTGCGCATTGACTCAACAAAGGTTACAACAGCCGGTAGTAATGTGCGGTTTGGGTAGACTGTACTCAAAGCAAAACATTATCGAAGCGCTGCTGGACAAGGAAAAGATGACTGATTCATGTGGCCACATCAAATCCCTGAAAGATATCAAGAATCTGAATTTAACTACAAACCCAGCCTACGATGAAACCAAAGATGACAAGAGTTCACCGTACATCTGCGCATTGATTGGTCTCGAAATGAGCGGCCAATTCCGATTTGTTGCTTTGTGGACATGTGGATGTGTCTTTTCAGAGAGAGCACTCAAGGAAGTGAAGGACAAAGTTTGCTCTGTGGTATGTACAAATATTAGCAATAATTTTATGGATCATAAATAATAGAACTTTTGCCATCTTACTACAGTGTCAGACACCGTACAGTGACGACGACATTGTTATTCTAAACGGGACTGAAGAGGAAATAGAACAAATGCGTGTGAAAATGGAAGCTCGGAATGCTCTTGCGAAAGCAGCAAAGAAAGCTAAATCCGACAAAAAGAACAAATCGAACATTGCTTCGTCCACTGTAACTTCTACTGACGTGTCTACATCAGCAGGAGAATCATCTGGTACAAAAGAAAAGGTTGAATCAGGAAACGTCGGTGGTTCGAGAGCAACGGATAAAAAAATCGAATCATCATCTGCAAAGTCTAACGGTGAAGGAAGCAGTAAAGGAACCAGCAAGCCTATGATTCCGAACAAGCGTGCCCTGATTAGCGACAAAATTGGAGAAGATCCGGTTTTCAAGAAATCAAAGGATGAATACAGCGTCGCTAAGGATCCGAAAGCTTCCGCCGTTTATAAATCGATTTTCACCACACATGAAAGCGAAAAGGATCAAAAGCGTGCCCATTGGGTTACATATAATCCTTTCTACAACTAAATATCTACATATGATAGAAATAATGTACATATAAGATGATTTGTATTTCTCCACATTGGCACGATTAGTGTAAGATGCAGCATAAATGAAGGTTGTTCGTAATTTCAGTTGTCGTTTAGTCATTAAAGACCGAATCTTCTTATCTTGATAAATTATCCATAGTTGGATAAGCAACTCGATCCAACTACGAAATAATTTCTATTAGTACAACTCTGTATGTACATGACACGGTTAAAAACATAAGGTAATAAATATATTTTTCATGATTGAAACGTTTAATAACACCGCCGAAAAAAAACATAATTTTAAAGATTGTCAACTATTTAAACAAAATTTACTATGTGTTTCAATAAAGCTATTGGTTAGTACATTTTTTCAATAAAATTTCGAATTTTGTTGATGAAAACGATCTACCTGTTGAGACCAACTACCATCCAAGGATTTCTATACTTTCAACCTGTCAAAAGGAGCTTATTGTATCGGAAAAGAACTTAAGAGATTTAGATATTTTGCCAAAAAGGGCACTACCAGAGATAATACATCGGAATATTCAATAGGTTCAATATGTTCCCGTGAAACTTCAGAAACGGTAAGTTTCTTATTGTTACGCTTGCTGGTTTTGACCAAGAGGAACTTCACGTACCAAAATAAACGATCGATAGAGCCAAATCTGCATTGATGCTTGCCTAATCTTATTCACTTTTAAAGATGATTTTTACACTTTATCGTAATAATTGTATTGCTTAAAAAGAAGTAGAATTAAATCATAAAGAAAATTTTGCATTTTGTGGGTCCAGATTCAGGTGTACAGTTCATCGTCTGGATCGGATCCAATCAATCTTTGGGATCGGAATAAAATGTCACATCCTGCACCCATCTCCCATCACTAGTGTATGTGTGTGTGTAGTGCAAACAGTGAAACCCGTAAATCTTGTTTCCTCAATTTACTAACTCCAACTGGTAAGAAATAATCATTTTCCTTCCATCAATTTGGAATAGTAATGAAGTTAAATCAGTATACTTTACAAAACGCAAGGAAATGCATACGCCACTTTGGTTACCCGGGCGTTTGGGAAGGCCATTGCCCCCTGGCAGAAGTTTTTTGTTTTGACGGCCGGCTACGGCTTTTTTTAATGACGATTCTGAACTGAAACATAAATTTATGTGTTTTTCAAATAGCAAAACACTTGAACAAAAACGCTTTCGTAATGAGTAATAATCTCAGCATACCCGCCGGTTGCGGATGAGCAATCATTAGCAATGATGTTCAATGATTCACAAAGGGAACGGATTAAACGGTTGATTTGTCATAGCGTTGAATGAGCAGAAACACTCGGTGCAAAGGAAAGGCAACAAAGTAACCCAGTCAAGCTAATCATCGTAATATGGGTGTGTTAAAAAAGTGCTACAGCAGTCTTCTGCAATCCAGAAACAGCTGAAATTGGAGTTGATCATACGATTTACAGGTGGTGATTTTCCAACCGACATTGTTCTATGAATACACGCCGTAGTATGCGTGAGCAGCGTTTCGTGTGCAATAAGATACCGGTCCTGCCACAATCATTTAGCGCAGGGTGTGTTTGTTATCTATCGATACTGAGTAGAATTCGATGAGTTGATTGCGAAAGCACTCGCCTCAAAAGGAAATAGCTGAAAATAGATCTTGACGAGAGAAACGATAAAACTTTACTCATTTGTTTCGGATCGAATGAGTCATTCACAATGATTATTTTGCTTTTGGGTGATTCTGCTGTACGCAAAAAGTGTCTAATAAAACATGTTCTGCATCGGCAGTGGCTACACCAATGGTTGCTGAGAAACATGACACTGGAAACAAATGTAATAAAGCACCATCACCAGTATTGCGGTTACGTGTTACACACATTAGCAGCAGTAGCAGTAAGTCACATTCTTCATGGTGTAGAGTAAGATAAGGAAGACCAAAAGCTTTATCCCTTGCCTGCTTTACCTGCATGTACGGCATTGATCGTTGTTGGCCCCCTTTTCTGTATATGTACACACGTCGGGGAGCCGTTGAAAAAGCCTTTCCTTAAAAGGGCATGATCGCTCCATCAAGCTACAAAAAAACTGTTCGACGCACAGCGTCTATGTAGCAATCAGTAAATTATGATTTTTATCTTATTTAAGGCGGTGTTGGGATTAAAATGTATTAGAGGAAAAAGTAATACGGAAGAAAATAATCGCGAAAGGTTCACTTTCTCTGCGCGCCACGCACCAAGCGCAACCATCGCATGGAACATGTTTAATTCAACAGTATTCAGAAACAACCTACCGTTTGTGGTTAGCAATCTGTGAGCGATTCTGTTTGTTTCTTGTTTCCATTCTGTTTCGGGGCCCATGAAAGATCTCTTCATCGGATGGGCAATCCGGAAAAGGATGGAGGGGCAGTGTAAGGGTTCGGTTCTGACTGAATAACGATATCAGTTTTCCTGCTCTACACTTACGTCGGTTACCCCGGTTGGATTCCAGCTTGGGGTAGAGCATGCTTCCTGTGCATGGAGTGCAAACGCCGTACGAGCTTCATTAAATGTTTCAACCAAACAAACCTACCACAATGCCAACGATCTCGAAACTGACCATGTATACGCCGTACAAATGCCAGATATGCGTGCATAATCCTAACATCGAATTCAAACGCTAATATTATGTAGTTTTTTATGTTTTGTGGAACACAATGATTATTGTTGACGCAGTGGCCATGTACAATACTGACTGACAATTTGATTCTCAGTGTAATCCTACCTGTCTACATCCATTGCCTAATCGATATAGTTGAAATGTGATTTCTTTGATGTTTTGTTATTTGAAATGTGATGTGGCACATTTCTGTTTTTCTGTTTTTTAAATGTGATGTGGCACACCGATGGAAAGTGTTATAAGCTTATATTAACTTCCCTTATTAGCTGCGTCTAGTAGGTAATCTTCTTACTCTACTCTTCTTACTCTGGAAACACACACATATCTCCACTAAGCTATGTTTGGGATGAGGTAGGTCCGTGTTTAAATGTGTCTTGAAATACACGTTTTTTTGGCAAGCAATCTACCAAAAATGTAGGAAAATGTTGTTGATATGCTAATGTAGTTGATTAGTTTTTACCTCATTTAAAAGTTCAAATAATAAATTCAAGTCCAATACCATAATATAGATGGTAGAAGACTGATGTAAGTATTGATTTAAAAAATGT
>JXXB01000232.1:0-10419 GCA_000956275.1 Anopheles koliensis
TTCCGGTGGGTGCTCCAGTTGCTCTTTAATCGGTTACCCGCTTGGCACTCGGTGGAATGGACCAAACGACGGAATGAATTATTAATTGTGGCAGCTACAGGTTTTCCCTGTTTTTCCCTTGCCTATCGTGCTGAGTCTACATAGGCCGGAGAAAACTTCACAAAACCCTCTATTCGAATGTCATTTGAAATGTGAACAAAAAGCGTGCAAATATAAGTGCATTGAAATGATTCCATTTCTAGGCGCTGCTTTTGCATTTGCGGTATTCATGCTGCATAGAATAACGGGCACATGCAAAGACGGTACCAAAGTAAACACGGTTTGCAAATCAAATAGTATTTTCCCCAATTAGAATCTCGTTCTTTACTGCAGCGCCTTGTGGCTCTCTTCGTGTGCGTGCGTGTACGATACGAATCACTTCTTTTCAAGCAATTCTATTTACACTTCCCTACGCTCTGGGTATTGCAAACGTAATGGAAACCGAAAAAAGGGGCCCACCACAAAAGCCTGACCAGTAGCGATAGGGAATGCATGCATGCACCGCGTGGTGGGAGAAGCCGGTGGGTGGATGAATGGGACATGATTTGCTTATACGAATACACTCGCCGTAGAATTCAATTCAAAAGTTTATTTTTCATCAAACGGCCGATTACGGAAGATAAATACACAGTTTATAAAGCCGGCTCGGTGCTTCAGTGCTCCTTCAGCGCCTTGTGTAGACGCTGCTTTCCTGCCCGGCAAGATGTGTTGATGGGGAAACTTCATTCAGACTCGTAAAAATGTACACTGAAACCGGGAGGAGATGGGCCACATGAAACAAAAAACCACTGCTAGCGGTGCCGTGGACCGGAAATATTGATTTTCCTGCCCAAAATCTGCAGCCGACAAAAGACGCTAGTCGTGTCGTATGTTAACTGGCCATGATGATGAAGGATGGCATCGACGGCCGATGGCGGGGCGGGTGTATTATGATGGAAAAACAGGAGGAAGAAGCCGAACAAAAAAAAACAGAATCATAAAAAAATTATCTTCGTTGGAGGTATTGTCGGATGTTGGTCAACGGTAAGTTTTGTGTGGCGAAAAAGTGAAACAACGGGAGAAAAAGGCAAGTAGCAAAAAAAGGTGAATTGAACCGCTCGATGCCATATACTGTGCCGCAAAACAAAAACCATCCGGGTGCGTGAGGAAGAAGGGAATGAGAAGGAGGGGGGGGGGAAATCGGAAATTTAATCTAACATTATTGGTTAAGAAAGGAGAAAAAAATGCCTCATTGAGCGGGGCCGAATGACAACCGGGCGAATTGCTTGTACGAAAAAAAAACTAAAACTCATTGATGCGGGCTTCCCGAATACTCCCGGTGTGTGTGTGGTTGGTGAGTTATTAAATGACAGGTAGCCATCAGGTTTTTTGTTGCTGTTGTTATTACTGCTCTTCTCTGATGGTTCGGTAAGCAAAAGTTTTAACTAACAACCCTTAGTGTGCCATGCTTGCGATGCTGGGTGGCAGTTGGAGAGAAGAAGCGAGCGTTAGAGGAAGCCTGTTGGAGATTAATTTTCAATTCTTACGACGGACTGAAACACCCAGATTGGTCCCGGTGGTAATTCGCTCTGACAGCTTCGGTCCCGCTGCCGGACGAAGATGCGGCGGGCGCGTTGTAGGGGTAAATATAAATGTGGGTATTTATATTTTGTTTTTTTTTTGAGTCGATTTCCGCCCCAGACCTAATATAATTCGGCAGGCAAATTTGAATATCGGCTTTCATTCGGACGAAAATTTGTCCGGAGTGATATTCGATCTCATCAAATATCGAACTGCCGGCGAAACGAACGATGAATTATTTTCCAGCTATCCAGAGACCGGTGCAGGCACCCGCAGAAGCACCTTCGATGATCCTTTCGTTAAGTTTATTTTCGCCGTTCGATTCCAGCGGTGGCAGCGGACAGATTCTCGGTGACCGTTGCTTATTAGCGAGATTTTATGTATCTCTCCCTCCAATGAGTGGCTATCCGAAGGCTTGGTGCTGGAAAATAAAACTTCCTCCAATTCAACAGCAACAGCATCGTAGTAGCCGTCGAGCGTGTGAAGATGCTGCATAATTATGTAGCGCGTGAGGGGCAGGCTACGGTTGCTAATGGCCACCGAATAAGTCAACATCGGAAAAGTCGGCGACGATAAATTGTAGAGACGTTTCCCAGCGCACGGACGGTTGGGAGGAGAGTGTAGTCGGATTTGGTCGCTTCCTTTTCATTGGCCGGTAAATGGCTGGTAACACAATTCGACCACTTTGTGGTTCCTTTCTGGTGGTGGTTTGTGGTTCTCTCTCCCTCCCGTCTCCTCTCCCGACAAGTAAGCTACGTTAAATATGAATTAGATCATTTGTAGCAAATTTCCGCTACCAAGCACGGACACACGGGTGAATTGGTCGAACCTGGAGAGCAGCACGGGGAGGATTCGGGACCAGTTTTCTAATAAAGTTGAACCATATGTTGAAGATGGCCGTGAGTTATTGAACTAATAAACTTATGCATACAAAACTTCCTGCCCAGGCAGCATCTGCAAAAGGGCGAATGTAATGCGCCAGTCGTCCGGTCGGTGGAGATGCTCCTGCGGACGAGCGAACGAAGTTTTCTTGCTTGCTGGCCCGTGTGGGTGTGGAATCCTGCAAACTGCAAAGACGATTGTAATAAGAAGAATTTAATTTGCATTTAACATCGATTCAGGTGGGATGCTCGGCTGCCGGGGATTCAATTCCCATTGTTGCGACAGGATAAGAAGCGCAAAGCCTTAGGATGACGACGGGAGGTGGTAAAAGGTTGGCGAAAAGATTACCAACCCCGGAGTGTGCTGGAACATAGTAGCCAGGGTAGTAATACTACCGTTTTCCAAAGATTCTATGGCCCGTGGCTTCTGCGCATGATCTCCAGAAAGCGGGCGTGTTTTCCGCACTAACGAAAACCCGGGTAGTGATCATGTATATGCATAACACAATAAACGTCAACTGGGTGCTGTGCCACTGGTGGATTTCGCGAACTATGTTGTGTTTATTCGTATGCATAGACCGATTCATCGAATGTCCCTTGCACACCTCGCTGCGTGACTCGACAGTACGCAAACGATCGCCCGACCGGGCAGGAGCACAAAAATTACCGCAGCGAGCGAGATTTTCTTCTCAAAACCCGCGGACTGGGCCGTGTCCGCGCGGGCACGCGTTCGGTGCGGATAATCGCGCGTCCATCGCCTGCTGCGACTAAAAGGTGCAAACCACCATGCCCCATCCATCCATAGGTTGCCCTTGGACGTAGAGGACTTCATAAACACTCGCCCGCGCGCGCTCGCCCCCGTGAGCCGATGGGAGAGGGTGATAATCGATTGATTTTCTTCGGCATTCGAATTCACGTCACCCCTCCCGGCCCAGCATGCAGCGGCCCGTGGGACACGAGGGACACCGATTGCCTGATCCTTTATTATTGCGCTTTTATTGCACTCAGTTCCTCTGGTGGTGCCTTCGAGAGATAATAAAGTGACGTGAGTGTAGATGATGATAAGACATAAAATATGTGTTGATAGGAGTAGTTCGGTAATAACCTGTACCACCCAAAGCATGATAAGCAATGGAAGAGATTACGAAACATTTGGACTTATTCGTAGCAGCACTTCATCATAAATTGGATACGATAACGGTTTCGCTGTGATGTTGGGAGTCGCCGATGATGATGTCGATGTGCAGCTACAAACAATTCCAACACGAACCTATATTCAGAAGCAATTTTCCTTGCTAAGCTCCGGTAAAGCCAACTTTGGCTCTTGTTTAACGACTCCGTTTGTCCCGACTCGGTCCCGATACGGACCGAATGGATTGTCCATCCACCCTGAATCCACAAACCCACACACGCACAGACTCAAGCACAACCACACACTGTATTAGGTAGCGTAAAAATCCGCAATAAGTATTCTACGCGTTGCCGGCATGTTAAGTAGCTAGGCGGGAGTAGCTCTGGCTGTGCTCGCTCGTCATCCATCTCGTCAACAAACTCATCATCAGCGCCATCGTCCGGGTCTGAATGGAAAATGCGTTCTGTGCATGCGGTTTCGTCCAGTGCGGAAACGCCCGGATCCTCACGGGGAGGAAGTAAAAACCGGCTTATCATCTTCCCGTGGGTTCAATGTATGCGTTTTTTATTTGTTCATCTTGTTTGGAATTTCAAAGGATTTGAACAACATTTGTGGCGATGTTTGAGACGCGGTTGAGAAGATATCAATTTCTACAATCTGTTCGGGATTGGTTAGAATGGTTCGTTTGCACGAGAGCGAGAGCGAGAGAAGAGTACGGCCACTCCGTACTAAGAAAGGCTTCGTCATTGTATAGACAATTAAATTCGAACAGAGATTTCGGGTCTAAAATTGAATTACATTGCATTCCGGGGGACTCGCCTGGCCAAGTTGAAATGGAGAGGAGCAGTTTTAAAACTGCACCATCCGGTAGGGAAAAGTTGTAGCTACGCCGCACAGAGACGCTTACGGCATGGCAATCGAATGATAAAAATGGCTTTGATAAGGCCATGTATGTGCAATAAAAAATAATAAATAGTCATCGTTTCCTTTTGTGTGCCGTGTGGCTCGGGAGGTATAAAAAACGTTGGCCACCCGTGAAAGGATAATGGAAAAAGGATAAGTTCTCCATCTCCATCATTACGGTGGTGACATACGAAAAGCGATATTAAATTTATGTCTGAGTAGGGCGCAGTAGCCGTAGGAAAAATCAGAGCACCCTTGGAAAGAAAGGAAAGAAAAAAAGGAACTCGAACTCGAAAATCCATCGAACGAAAATATCACATAGAAATATGAATATTACGACATTTTCAAGTCAATGGTTGATAAACATCGCGGTGCACAATGACACACAACAATCGACAGAAGACGGAATGCGAGGAAGTAGTAGAAGAAGAAGAGAGTAAAAAAACACATACTAGGGACATCAAGAGACCGTGACGCACGTGGAAGGTGATTGGAAAAATGGAAAATCGTTCGCGCGCACCCTTTTCTATTATTTCTCCGCCACCGAACCGAGCAATGACATTTCACATTTTTGGCTTTATGGCCACCGCCGCGGTGATGATGGTGAATGGAATGAGTATTGACAAAAGCCAAACTTTGAAATAACATTTATCACACCGGCGAGGCGCACGATGAGGTTGCAAATGCATAGATATCAGATACAGATATCCCGTTACAGTTTTTCTCTTTTATTTTTTTTTGTTCCGTCACCACCGTGTGAGATTGTTGCATCATTGCTACCGTCGCTGTGGCGGTGCGGTGGGACCAACGCCGTTTTTTTTCCTTCCACCCCCCGTCCCGATTTTTCGCAATGAAACATTTCAATCGCACTTTTCAACACGCACCGGAGAGCTACGGGGGAGATTAGATCAATCAAGATTTTCGCCACCCAACCGCAGATAGAATTATGTGTAGTTTAATCTTATTAAAAATTTACTACGATTTTGGTTTTTCGGCAAACAAATTGGATTAGGAGATGTGTAGCTGTTGATATTACGTTTTCACAGTTGGAAATAGTTAGAAACATTATTGGTGGAAGCAATGTTTTTCTTACACTAAGCTCTTAGGATCGTACACTGTATAATTTATCTGAGAACATTATGCTTTAAGATAATGACGAAGATTATCGAACATTATGTAACCATTTTTTCGTAACTAATCTTCTCTCTACGAACTGTGAAGGGCTTTGTGAGTTCGTTTCAAGGCTTTTTAGTTAGTCAGATATTGTATTTGAATGAACGGTACATGAGCTTTAAGTATAAAAAAGTTAACAAAGTACTCGAATGATTCGTAGATGTTTTCTCAAGCGAGCATCGTTTTTAGTTCTGCTGATCATCATGCAAGGGTTGCCCTGGAAGATCAAACCAGCTCCCATGCATTTGTGCTATTATGGGTACTACGGTAGAGCTCAATATTTTACTTGTGCTTGTTGTGTTCACTCGTCATGCTCAATTTAAGTGTGTTTGAAATATTTGTTTAAATTAATTATAAAGTTTGCGTTGAAAAATAAAACCATGTTTATGGAAATAAGAACAGCAAATTTAAAACCCGTTATGTGGATCATAAATTTGTTACGAAGACAGCATTGCACATCAACAGCAACATTCTGCAAATGAATATAAATTAATATAAACCCATGACATTTGGGTTATTCTTTTTAATGTACAAGATTAAAAAATAATAAAAAAATAATTCTATGGTTGATAGTTAGCAACGTAATAACGTATTTCAAGCTTTTTTTTAATTGAACAAGTTCTGATTAATTACTCGTTCCGTAAGCTTCAAGATTAAGCTAGATCGGGCGCTCGTTTTAAGCAGTATTCAAATTGTCGCGTTGCAATGTTATTTTTCTTATAATTTTCAGTATGGGTTGTTTAAAACATATAATATGAATTAAATTTGTTGAAACTAACTAACAAACTTCGGCTTAAATATACATACAATCTATTCCATCTCAGTTGACGTTGAGAAAGATGTTAGTATTTATTCTCACAAGAAAAGTATTTTTTAAAGTCTCTATCGAAGCTGTAGTATATGTTGTTTATGTTATAGTGATAAATTTTTACTATATGAATTAATATGAAATTAATATGAAATTCTGATCAGGATAAAAAGGGAAATATTACATGATGTGGAGAAAAATTTAAGAAAATTTTCGTAAAATGTTCTTTAGAGCAAAACATTATGTTAAAAAAATACATATTGAAATATTTTATACTAATACCAAATAATACATTCAAACACTTCTCAGACGCAAAGACTCAATCCCTAAGCGAGGTCGACATTTGTGCGATGACAAAAAAGCTTGTGAGTATGCAATCATTTTCACTACGATTTTGCTCATGCAATGTTTAAAATGTGTGTTTTTCAGAGAGATGTGTTGTAACTCTGCTGAGCTGTGTGTTTATAATTTCTAAACTCACGGAAACGATGATCAGCAAGAAAATGGTAATAATATTTCAGTAATGACAGACTAACTATTTTCCGCAGATGACAATATTTTTTGCAGATTTGACGATAGCGGTCCAGATGATGGCAGAATGCATAGTAATTTTGTGATGATAAATCTTTTGTTTAAAAGCAATATTCTCGTTCAGTGTAACCAGCTCAGATGCGCCCATTTTGTGAAAGTGTTATCGATCAGTACTCTTGACAAGAATCAATGGTATAGCAAAAATATCATTCCGTAATGTAATTCATTTGCAATGGGGAACGATCTGTGACAGTGGAAGAGGAAAATCGAAACCATCACATCATGTAGCCCATGGAGAACGATCGATCGCACGGTGGACGGTAGAGGGCCAGCGCTTCGAACCTACCAGTTTTGAGGTAATTACCGATACTTTTGTAATTTTGACATTTTGTGAAGTGTAATCGTTTGCCGCAGTAGCAGCAGCAAACAGCACCAATAGCAGCAGCAGCATATGCTGATTATTATGGAGGACTCTATATAGATATGCATGTATATAGAGAGCAGTTTAATGAAACATTTGTGTCGACATGGCTTTCGTGTACCATTGTGCTGGCTGGCCCATAAAGGCTGGTCCGATAACAGAGGACAAACAGCTATCGTAAGGAGACGATCAGACGGGGTAATCGTGGGGGTTGGTTGGCAGACACATTCATAGTTTAGAGCAACAGTGAAGACAAATGAAAAAATACAGTATAAAAATCAAATAATAATGTAAAATAAACATTAAATATGCATACATTTGATGCAAATAACAGTGGAGCAATTCAGCAGAAAAAAGTGAAACATTCCCGACAATCCTCGCTCCGACTCGGGGGGCGTGTCTTCGGTGGAAGTAGCAGCAAAAGTACAAAAACAAAAAAAACCCACACACACACACACAATCTGCACGCCTAGCTAGCCATGGCTGGCTCTCGTGTACATACGTTTTCATTCGTTTTCGTTCGTTTGTTCGTCGTTGAGTTCGTCGTTCGTTCGTGACGATTGGCCGAGCGAATAGAGCGTGCTCTCTCTCGCCGGTGGCGCTCAGCGATGGTCGCAGCACGTGCCGGTTCGTTCGCACTGCCAGTGCGCTTTAGGGCGGTTTGCTGTGCCGAGGTGTACCGATGCCGTCGTCGTTTGTTGGCTCTCTCGTTCGCGCTCGCGCGCGGTTACGGGTCGGGCGTTCGGTGTGTGCGTGTCGGCGCAAAGGAAATGCCCTGTGTACATATGTAATGTAAGCGAAATACAGATGAGAAGTTGAAGTTGAATTGAAATGAAAATACAGTTGAAATGAAAATACAACCCACCTATTTTTGTTTCATTTCAATGTTGTACGATTAAGTGATTCGTTCTTTAATATATATTTTTAAACTGTTATTTATTATTCGTGTGACTGCGGCGAACACTAGGGGGGGACCCGCGCGCGCGATTCGTATCGTGTGCATATCTCTCACCAGGGCCGTTGTGCTCCGGCCCCGGCCAGCCAGCATAGCAATCCGATTTAGACACTCGTAACGAGAGCGCCGTGTTTTGTGTTGCCGTTTGTTGTGTGATTCTCGGGAAATAAAATCTTGTCTTGCGTTCTGCAGATGGGAATCTGCTGTCGCCGTCTCCGCGTGGTCGGTGGTGTAATTTTCGCCTGTCGTCGTTCGCTCGCACGGCTGGCGTAAGAGAGATTGATTGGCGTGGAAGTGCACGGAGAGAAAGAAAACCCGCAACCGTCCGCAAAGCGGGCCAGATTGGTGTCCGGTTTTGCAGCCAGCCCCCGGTGGCCAGCAAGAAAATCGCCATTCGCACCTTGGTGGGTGCCGCCGTGTGGCCGTGCAGTTCCGATCGTGCGTTAGTTTTGTGTACGTTTAGAGACAAGGATTACACAGCTTACCGTGCCCGTGCCGTGCGTTTTTCGATTTAGTTGCGTAGAGTGTGGTCAGTGCAGGTACTTTGCAGGCATACCGGACGCGCGCGCGTGTGTGTGTGTGTGTGCGTGTGTGTGTGTGTGTGCGTGTGTGTGTTTTTGGATCTGTGAGGGAGAGGCTGTGTTCGTGGGTGGTGCATTTGTGGGGGTGCGAGACAGTGATCGTTTTGTTTTGTGTTTGGTGGGTTTTGTTGAATTTTGTGTTTGCGGTGTCCGAAAGAGGAAGAAGGATCGCAGCAAGATGGTTTGATTTGCATTCGAGCAAAGTAGTTCGATTTCGGTGCGCCCGCAAAATGATGTCTTGTGCGAATTGTTCCAACGAATAAGGGTTAGCTAGTGTGACGATTTGTGCCCCGACAGAGTGCCGTCCGCGCAAGTGACACATCTGCGAGTGAGTGATCGTTTCTGGATCAGGTGGTTTTATTTTCACGGCGGTGTGCGATGGATTCCGCAATGGATACGGCATCCACGGCCAGCGATCACAGTATCGCGTCATCGAACGACTCCCGGGGTCGGAACATTTCATCTCCGATTCAGCATCACCACAACGGCAGCAGCAGCCATCAGCACCAGCTAGACAAAACGCGCACTCCGACTCCGGTCAGTCCGGTGCATAACAGTGGCGGCAGCAGCAGCAACCATAACAACAATAACAGCAGCAGCAACAACAACAACAACAACGGCCCGCTGAGCAATCATCACGGTGGCCGCCAGCTTTCCTCTAGTCCACTGAGCGCCGGCGCCCAGGCACAGATGATGGGCCACATGGCCCACCCGCTCAGTCCGCCGCACGTCTCCACGCCGAGCAGTATGGCCGGCATGGTCGGGATGGCACCGCGGATGGCCCAGAACCTGTCACATCTGCCACCGCACGGGCTCGGGCTGCTAAACTCCTTCATGCACCACGCTAGTCCGCTCGATCTGATGGCCGCCGCGCATCATCACGTGCCGCCACGATCGTACAACAGCCCGCCACCCATCTCCAGCTCCGATCCCACGGCCAACGAGTGCAAGCTGGTCGACTACCGGGGCCAGAAGGTGGCCGCCTTCATGATACAGGGTGAAACGATGCTATGTCTTCCGCAGGCGTTCGAGCTGTTCCTCAAGCATCTCGTCGGTGGGCTCCACACTGTCTACACCAAGCTGAAGCGACTCGACATCGTGCCGCTCGTTTGCAACGTCGAGCAGGTGCGAATACTGCGTGGCCTCGGTGCCATCCAGCCCGGCGTCAATCGTTGCAAGCTGCTGTCCTGCAAGGACTTTGACGTCCTCTACCGGGACTGCACCACGGCCAGGTGAGTGTATGCTTGCGCTACCGGCGGCAGCAGCAGGTGTCCACCACCTAATGCACACCTACATATATACATTCAAGTTTACCACAAAACAAAACACGCTCGCTTGTGCCTCTAGGGAAGCATGCAAAATGTCGCTTTTGTCGTAGTTAGGCGATAAGTAGAAGATAGCTCACACCTACACAAAAATACACACACACACACAC
>JXXB01000249.1:0-14909 GCA_000956275.1 Anopheles koliensis
GGCTCATCGATTTATTTCGCATTTTTATGCCCTCCAAGGTCACGTGTCTACGGAGAAGCGAGATCTTGATACGATAATAACTCCGACAGAGTCACTGTAACGTCCAAGCTATACGATCCGATTTGCGATCTTAGCACTGTACGAACGGAGTCTTATAAAACAAACATTTGTTCAACGGATCCCGGTTATTAGACCAAAAGAAGCTCCCGCGAATTTCCCAGAATGCTTTTTCTTCTCTCGGCATTTACTTGTACGGAGTGTGTTTGTTCGACGTTTTCGTTTAGTATCAGATTTTAGGGAGCGAACTATTTTTACCGAACATCCATTAGCGATGTGCGCTTCTTGTTCGATCGACCCAGTGACGTACTGGTGGAGAGATGGATTTAAAATTATTTATTTTTCCAACCAGCCGTTTCAAACCATGTGTGCACCATGTTGTCTATCTGAAGCGTAATTATCCTAATGTCACTTTGAAGTTTTCATAGATGCGACCCCAAGGCGGTCATTTTTTATGTATATTTGAAAAAAAAGTATAAAGCAAGAAGTTCGATGCATCCTTGAAGAATGTCGAGCATTTATTTCACAATTTGTCGGGCACATTTGCGCAATCAATTGGATTTTTAATCCGACGATTCCGTTTCCGGTATAAGTTTCGTTAGGAAATTAAAACAAAATGACAGGGAATTTTAACGTATTCCAATGGTATCGATTGTCTGTCTAGGATTTTAACAAATCTAGTATCTGATAGCGTAGTAAAGTATGTAGCTAGAAGCGTGTTTCTAATAGTCACTTATTCCTTATGTGAGTAGGACGAAGATAAGCGATCAAAACACTGAAAAAAATCAAATTGATCGAACAAGGATGTTCTATTGCGGTTTTCATTTGCAGAAATGCTACAATTCTCAGAACTAATATTTTTTTCTTTCCCATATTACAGGTGGAGGTACTAAACAAAAATGTTGCCCTCGCTTCCAACTTCCTTGCGCGATGCCCGTCGTGCATGGCGAACCTTGTGCGGCACATGTGTGACTTCACCTGCAGCACCGAGCAGGCCAGCTTCATGAAGGTGATATCGACGGAGGAGGTCGAACCGCAGGGGGAGGGCGAGGGAACGTCCGCGACAACCACGGCACCACCCCCGGCGACCAAAGAATACATCACCAAAATCGACATACACATCACGCAGCAGTACCTGAACGGAACGTTCGAGTCGTGCAATCAGGTGTCGGTCCCGTCCACCGGTCAACTCGCGCTCGATCTGATGTGCGGTGACTGGGGCGCGTCGCGATGCAGCGCCACCAAGTGGTTCCACTACATGGGCGACGCCGAGAACAATCTGTACGTGCCGTTCCAGATCGATTACGTCGCGCACAGCTCACCGAACGAAACGATCGACGGTTACCTGCCGTGGAATCCCCGGATCGTGCCATGCAATGAAAAGCTGGACGTAAGTAATGTTTTGCTATGTCCCAGCGCCAGCAGGCGGGTGTTGTAGTACTCTATTTAATAATTTCTTTTCAACAATTTCAGGCCAATACGCCCGCCTGTTCGTGTGTCGATTGTGAAGCATCCTGCCCGAAGCCACCGCCGCCGCCCGGACCTCCGCAACCGTTTGTCATTTACGGTCTGGACGGCTATGCGGTGGTGATGTTCGTGGTGTTTATCGTCTGCAGTGGGCTCTTCCTGATCGGCGCCTGTTTCTGTCATTCAAGCACGGGAACTAGCGGTGGAAGCGGCAGTGGCGCAAGTGAGTCATTCGGGCGACGCAACTACTTGAAGATAATCCAGTTTTATAATTCTAGTAACTAATATGTTTGAAATGGGAAGATAGTAACTAGTTTGTACTGACGGTGGGAAGATACAGCTTACCGAAAGATTGGAAGCTTTGAGCACCAGCGAGTGTTCTTACCGCTAATATCTTCTTTTCCGTCACGGTCCCTCTCCCTCTCTCTCTCTCTTTAATCACTGTCTTTGCTAACTGCGGCTGCGGTGATAAATGCGTGTATGATTTGCAAACGAAACGATTGGATGAACGATTGGCAGCGCAATCCAAAGTGAATTTGTTTGCTCTGTTTAGCGCATCAGTTGGAAATTTGGTTTATTTTAGTTTTTTTCTCAGCATGTTTCCACTCGGTATTTGCTCTTTGCTATCATTTTATTGATTTAAAAATTCAATTTGCTGCTCATTTTACTTCTTGTTCCGCTGGTAGAGATGCTTTAGATTAAAAAAAAAAGTTGCAATTTTTTAACAACTCAGTAGCGGAAACGATTTTAATTGTGCATTTTTGTTGTTGTATTGGAATCCATCGAAAACACGCACACTGATCATATGATGAGTCTAGTTTCAATGTAACACAAAAGCATCCGTTTTTACACTCATTCAGAAAAAAAATCGTTCAGTTCGCAAAGAGTTTCGTTTTCATACAGAATTTATTCAATCTCATTTAATCCAGAGCACAGGATGTATTCGTTGAAGTGGAGCATATCAATTGCTATTTTTTTCGTCATGTGTTGGGCTTTTCGCTCACATCCGTAGTCGTATTCTGGGACGAACGGAAGAACAAAACACGCGCATACCAATTGCAAATATTGTAACGGTGCGACCCTGCCGATTTGCGATTCTGATGATCAATGTTTAAAATCATTCGGCAATTAGTTCAAGAGCAATCGGAAAGAATCGGCAATGGTTATCGGTGTCTCATCGTATGCTGCGTATCTTCCGTTCATGAATGAAACATTCGTCTGGACGTTGTCAGGGGCACTGTATTCCTTTGCACAATGTATTCCTTTGACTCACTGCATACTGTAGACAATGAGCATGGGTTTGATTATTATCATTTTGGAGAGGTGACATTGGTTGACCTCGGTTGTGTTTGGATCGCATGCCGTCCAATGGGATGTGGGAAAAGGTGAGAATATTTATTTTTCGTTTCGTTCGTCTGCAATCCATTCAATTGACGTGTGAGAGAATGTGAAAGTGAATTTCTTTTACATGCCCTCCATATATGATCATTTTTGTATTGAAGTGTATACCATGAAATTATGAGTAAGTTCAATTAAATTGGTTTGTTTTCAAAATGCACAATGCGGCAAAATAGTGAACCTCTCAGTGAGTAAAAATCCAGTTCAAAATTTCCATGTTTGTTGACCAATCGAGAAGTTGGGTAGTATTGTGACACAACAAATACGCAACTGTGTACGCATTTGGTATTCTCCGTTGCTTTCTTTGGTTCAAAGAATTTACGTTCTAATCGTGGCACTTGCGCGCTCCCTACGGTGGTGTCTCCCGTGCACAGGGCGCGGCTGATGACCCATAATAGCCGTTGCCGAATGAAATGTGGATAACGATTCACATTCGAATTGCCCATTTCTCGCTCCACTGGCAAAGGCGTTTGGCTTTCTCGTTTGCGGTGATTAGTGTGGGTAAATGGAAAAGTGATAAGGTGTGCAGGCTAGACCGAGGGAGGTTGGGACGGAAATTATTGGGGCTATTTTTATCATCACTTCGATCGGCCACTAGCCGGCTGTACGGTGACTCTTGCGTGAAAATTTTCTCCGGCTCATTAGCATCGATCTAATGACAAAGTGCCACAATTATATATAGCCGTAATAACGTGTTTTGTTGGTTTGTTTTTTTTCTTGTGGTGACTAATCTAAATAAGTGTTTTTATGAATCTCTTATAACAGTTCCTATAAACATATTTCCTAATTATATTAATTAAAATTGATACCTCTATCAAGACAACAACTCAATCTAACAATTTTGTAACTAATACATGGATAAAGAGTGTTAGTCGAGAAACGTATGATGTTTGGGATAGGAAGTGGTTGTTTTATTTCAATCAATCACCCTTTTCTTGCGCTCCTCGCCAAACAACACCTGGGAATTTGATAACAACAAGCGCAAGCCTGACTGATCCTTGACTGATCGCATCGTTTTTTTGTTTTCTTTTTCTTCTTTTTCTTCGGTTTTGCTATATACACTTGGTATCGTGGAATGGTAAACAAAACAACACAAAACCAATAATCTTACCTACAAATTTACCATCGTCATCATCGCCATGTAAAATTTGGAAACGATCCCCGGAAACGCTCACCCGGTGATGCTTTTCTCTCATTCTACAACAAAACCCTGAACCTGAACACTCGAACCGACACCACCACCCTACTCGCGCATCTGACCGACACATATACGAACACACTGCCCTACCCTTAAAGAACTGTTGGTGAACGGTGGTGACGCACTACCATCGGACCTGCGAGCCTCGGTGGGCCGCAGGTTGGCCGGCGGGCTCTCCTCTAACAGTGGCGATCTGGGCACGGACCGGGAAGACTCACCCCTACAGTCGAAGCGATCGAGTAGGTTTCCTTCTGGTTTGTTGGATACGAATTTTCGCTACGTTTTTAAATGTTGCTCCTCACATCAGACGCTCATCTCCTCCTCTAACACCACACGTCACTCATCCGTCACGAACCACAAACGTTAAAGTTTAACTGAAATCATTATTTTGCGGGCTTAAAACTACATACAACTAGTAAAATTATCATTCATTGCATCGTACCTGCTGTGCATCATGTCACAATCGTCATCAAATAACATACATCACGTTGTTTAACACTGTTGTGCTTGCTTTAAATGTGTTCACCCATGTAGTTCATGTTATATTTCGTTTTGAGTTTGTTTTATAAATGCTTCATGTACCCCTTACGTTAACCTCGAACATTCGAAATTATCTCGCAATCGTAACTGACACTGTTGAACGTCTAGATTTATTTGGACGTCTCAGAGTTTGTTTACGATTTAAAAAGGATTTAAAATTTTAGAAAAAGTTTGAAAACTGCATACTTATGTTCTTTGTTCCACCGCTGCTATGCCTTACACTATCTCTAGATATTGCGCATTAAAAAGCGTAACTTAAAACTACATTTTCTACCCACTTAGAAGTACTTTCTGGAACATACTTCAATAATTTAAATTCTTATGCTCTACGGAGTGCACACAACAAGCGCTATCATACATATGTCTATCTATTCGTGAAACAAGCTGTTGTATCTATTTCATTGCACTGTAATCAATTCTCCGCGTTCTTGTATTGTGTAATGCAAACTCATTCGTGAAGTCGCATGTACATCAAACACCTTTCTGTAAGGGATGGTCTTGATTGGTCTTTGAACAATAGTAATGTAATATTTTATTCCCCGTTTGCACGCTAGGTGCTACCTGGGACGGTGAGCAGGAACTCCGTCCGCATCCGTCCGGTGTCGGAGCAGCCGATGATGACAACGAAGAGTCGGGCTACTTCGAACGGCTCGGTGCGAAGACGGAAACGGCGCTCGAGCACTTCTTTACCATGTGGGGCACAACCTGCGCCAAACATCCGTGGCTCGTGCTGCTTGGGGGTAAGCCGGGTGCCATTTTTACTACTCTATTTGTGGCTTTCATTTCTAACCTGAAAACGGTTTCCCGTAGGTCTTATCTTCATCGTCGCGATGGGCATGGGCATCAACTTCCTGCGCGTCACCACGAACCCGGTGGAGCTGTGGGCTTCACCGTATTCGCGGTCGCGTGTCGAGCGCGAGTACTTCGATTCCACCTTCGAGCCCTTCTACCGCATCGAGCAGATCATCATCAAGGCGGAGAATCTTAGCAACGTGATGCACAACACCTCGAACGGGGTGATTCAGTTCGGTCCGGTGTTTAACCGTCAGTTTCTGCTGGACGTGTTCGAGCTGCAGGAGCAGATCAAGCAAATAAAGGCGGTGCGGCCGAACGGCAACGAAACGGTCGGTTTGCAGGACATCTGCTTCGCGCCGCTCAGCTCGAGCAGCCGTAAGGTGCGGACGGAGGATTGCGTCGTTCAGTCGCTGTGGGGTTACTTCTCGGACGATATGGACAACTTCAATGAGCAGGAGGAGGACGCCCAGGGTTTCGTGGTGAACTATCTGGACAAGCTGGTGCAGTGCTTCGGGAACTATTACAATCCGGCCTGTCTCGCACCGTACGGTGGACCGATCGATCCGGCCATCGCACTCGGTGGAATTCCGCAGCCCGCCTCGCCGGAACAGAAACCGACCTACGTGGAGGCGAACGCGGTCATACTGACGTTCCTGGTTCGTAACTACCATGACAAGCAAAAACTGGAACCGGCACTGGCCTGGGAGACGGAGTACGTACGGTTCATGCAGAACTGGACGCGGGCCAACATGAGCATCGCCTTCACGTCCGAGCGTTCGATCGAGGATGAGCTAGCGCGCGAATCCCAATCGGACGTGTCGACCATTCTCGTGTCGTACATCATCATGTTCGCCTATATCGCCATCTCGCTTGGCCACGTCAACCAGTGGAGCCGTGCGTTGATCGATTCGAAGGTGACGCTGGGATTAGGAGGTGTGGCGATCGTGCTGGCATCCGTCGTAGCATCGGTCGGTATTTTCGGATACATCGGAGTACCGGCGACGCTGATCATCGTCGAGGTGATTCCCTTCCTGGTGCTGGCCGTCGGTGTCGATAACATCTTCATCTTGGTGCAGACGCACCAGCGCGATACGAAGAAACCGACGGAAACGCACGCCGAACACATCGGGCGCATTCTCGGTCGCGTTGGACCATCGATCCTGCTGACGTCGGTGAGCGAGAGCTGTTGTTTTTTCCTCGGTGGCCTTTCCGACATGCCGGCGGTGCGTGCCTTCGCCCTGTACGCCGGTATGGCGCTGTTAATCGACTTCGTGCTGCAGATCACGTGCTTCGTAAGCCTGCTGGCGCTGGATACGATCCGCCAGGCGGACAACCGGCTGGATGTGTTGTGTTTCCTGCGCGGCTCGAAGAAGGACATGCCGGGCGTCGTCGGGGAGGGACTGCTGTACAAGTTCTTCAAGAACATCTACGTGCCGTTCGTGATGCGCAAACCGATCCGGGTGGCGGTGATGATCGGCTTCTTCGGCTGGCTGTGCTCGAGCATCGCCGTCGCACCGCACATCGACATCGGGCTGGACCAGGAGCTGTCGATGCCGGGCGATAGTTTTGTGCTGAAGTACTTCCGCTACCTGCAGCAGTACCTGAGCATCGGTCCGCCGGTGTTCTTCGTGGTGAAGAGTGGCCTGAACTACTCCACCATGCACGACCAGAACTTGATCTGCGGCGGGCAGTACTGTAATTTGGACAGCCTTTCGACGCAGGTCTACATCGCCAGCAAGCAGCCGCAATCGTCGTACCTTGCGCGACCCGCCTCCTCGTGGTTGGATGATTACATCGACTGGTCGGCTGCACCTGGTTGCTGCAAACAGTGGAACAATGGAAGCTTCTGCCCACATCAAAGTAAGTTTACGCATTCAAAACGACATAAACCTTTTGTACTTTAAGGTCAAATGATATAAATTCCAATGCCATTTAAAAACTCGAATAAACTTATCTAATTGCACAATTCAAGCTGAGCTGTGAATCAACATGTCATCACTAAACACTAAATTATATTGATTTTCCAATTATTCCACAGAGAGTGCCTGTGATGCATGCGATGTCGCCCTAACGCCCCAGAAGCGTCCGGTCGAAAGTAGTTTCCGCCGGTACGTATCGTTCTTCCTCGAGGACAATCCGGACGAGGCGTGTGCCAAGGCGGGTCATGCGGCGTACGGCAGCGGCGTTAAGTATCGGCCCGATGCGCTCGCTCCGACACTATACAACGACGTCGGTGCGTCGTACTTCATGGCCTATCACACGATCCTGAAGTCCTCGTCCGACTACTATGAGGCGCTCAGGTCGGCGCGCAAAATTTCGGCCAACATAACCAGCACGATCCAGGCGAACCTGCGCCTGCAGGGACGGAACGAGGCCGAGATCCAGCAAATCGAGGTGTTCCCGTACTCGGTGTTTTACGTGTTCTACGAGCAGTACCTCACGATGTGGCCCGACACGCTCAAGAGCATGGGCATCTCGGTGCTGGCGATCTTCATCGTGACGTTCCTGCTGATGGGCTTCGACATCCATTCGTCGCTGGTGGTGGTCATCACCATCACGATGATCGTGATCAACATCGGCGGGCTGATGTACCACTGGAACATCTCGCTCAACGCCGTCTCGCTCGTGAACCTCGTCATGGCGGTCGGCATCAGCGTCGAGTTCTGTTCGCATCTCGTGCACAGCTTCGCGATGTCGGTGGAGGAAACGCGCGAAAAGCGGGCGGCGGACGCGCTCACCAAGATGGGCAGCTCCGTCTTTTCCGGCATCACGCTGACGAAGTTCGGCGGCATCCTGGTGCTCGGTTTCGCCCACAGCCAGATCTTCCAGGTGTTTTACTTCCGGATGTACCTGGGCATTGTGCTGTACGGTGCCGCCCACGGGCTCGTGTTCCTGCCAGTGCTTCTTAGCTATATCGGTAAGTATTCGTTTCGGTGAGGGGGTTGCGCGAAACGCGTGTGGAGGATTGCTGGGGTGTGTTTGGTGCGCGCGTGTTTGTGTGTACGGTGGTTATGCTTTAACGTGTTTATTTCCTCTGTCACACATGCATAACGTGACCATACTTTGATTTACTGCCAATTTGCAATGCTCGAAAATATTTACGCTCGAAGCTCGTTGCTGCAGCCATGTTGTTGTGTGATAAAGTGTATCACTTCGTTCGTTTAGGCTAAGCTGAGCGGATTTCTCGCTTAGTGTTCTTCGCACATCATCTTAACAACATTTGGCATATCAATTTTTTCGGAAATTTTGCATTTATTTTTGCCTTTATCCTCTACTATCTACTATATTTTTTAGTGCATTCTTTCGAATTCGCTCCGGCACGTACGCTGTGTGTGCGGATAGTTTTTCATGCCAAAGCTAGTGCATACATTGCCACTGTTTTTGTTTGTGCCGATTTCCTACACATGAACTGTTGTGTTTTCCTCCCTCATCAAGCGATTGCTGCAAATCAAATAAATTCATATTAAATAAAGTTATTGTTAATGCATTGTTTGCCTCCGACCAGTCGCTTTTACAGCATCATCAAACTCTCATTAGTAATTTTTCACAGTATCAGCAGTTAATGCAAACACCGTAAAAGTAAACGTAAAACGATAACATCGCAAAGCCCCCTCAAAGAAACAGAATAATCCGATATCTTCACAGTCATCCGTAGAATTGTGTCTTGTAAGCCTAGGATAGATTCTAACACCAACTCAACTGTCCGCGTATGTGGCGGTGTATCAGAGATCAGTGTTTACGCGTAGTGCATGCCTACAGTGTGTAGAAAATGTCCGTCATTCGTCATTAACTATAATGATCATGCTCCCTAGCCTTAGCTGGTAGTGACATACACATTACGTTCCTATTTTGAATTTCAAAAGTGCCACCATGAAGTACACTGACAAAGCAAATCAAAGAACGCAAAAAAACCATATCGCGCTAACAAAACTAGCTCGTTTGGAAGCAAAATTTATTAATCCTGAACCGTATTTTTTTCTCTTCGTTTTTTTTTCTTTTTCTCTTCCCATCAAATCGAATGAACCACAAATCTTCGTTTGCTTGCAACTACTGGGCCATACAAAAATTAAAAAAAAAAAAACAAAAAAACGTTCCCCATTCATCTGTTGTCTCGTTATGCGTGTCTGTGTGGTGATATCGGTCCATCGGTGGGGCTTAATACGCGATACGCGCATTGTGTCAAACGGTCAAACCAACGAAATCGAACCAATATCATGTTACCATGAATAATAACACACAGGCGCCCCTATCAACAAAGTCAAACTGGCCAATCACCGCCGGCAAGCGATGCAGGAAACCCAGGAAACGTCCCTCTCGACAACCGTAAGCAAACCCATTCCAACCAGTCGTGTTACTCACCATCGCCAGCAGGTCCGCAGGCCGTTGCTGCTTGCTGCTGTGTGGCTAGTAGTAGTCGTGGTCGTCATCGTTGTCGCGATGGTCGTGGTTGTTGTTGTTCGTGTGTAGCGGCACCTGCAATTTTCAACGCATTCTCATCTAGCATAATCATCCACCCCCAGCCGCCGGCAGCATCATCACCACCACCACCATCGTCATCATCACCATCATCCTTGCACTGCTTTTGCACGTTTGTAAATATTTGCACTAGCCGGAGGAAGCGGCGCACGCCATCCGATTGTCCATCCGCGTGCCGGGACTGTTGCTGTCCGCAGCACACGGCCTGGTGTAGATCGAGTAGCTTTAAGCTCGTCGCTTCGCCATCCGCAAGCGGCCACGGCGGCCATCCTCAAGCCCCACTCGCTTCATCAACCATCGACGCATCGTATGGGACAGCCGATCGGTCGACGTTGCTGTTGTGTGGTGGCGGTCGAGGCGGCGCTGACATCGAACATCGGTGGTGGCACTGGCGCAAGAAGCAACCCCCGAAGAAGAAGGGTTCGAAATTTGCCGGCGAAAATACGTACTACTCGAACGAAGAATACTGCCTGAACGTGACGCTACCGATGAACGATGTCGTCGCCAACGCCAATGCCATCACTTCCGCCGTACCAACGGTGGAGGTAGATTGCAAAAGGATGTAGTTCGCTCAATTTATTATTTACCTGTGCTGCTGCTGCTTTTTTTTTAATTTGCACTTTACGTATGTATTATTTCTAAATGCTCTCGATGCATGCACCTGCGTGTCGTCCCGCGTACTCACTCGTTTACTTGCATTCCGATACGGTGGAGCATTTGAAAACGACCTAAATGCAATGAACAGTGACTACTGCGAAGATGTGTAGATAATTTATCCTGGTTTTGTATTGCTCTTTGGATGTTTTTTTTTCTGTGGATTGGTTATTTCGTAGTTTTTAAACCGTCATTTTTATCTTCATTTTCCATCTATTCGACTGCAATTCTGTTTTTGTTATTGTTTTTACTCTTTTAATTCGTTCTTGTTTTAGGTTTGTGGTGTTTTCGCTTTTTAATCTCTTTTCTATTAAGTTTTGGGTTTTGTTTTCTTTATATTATTTTTCGATATTATTGGCTACTTTTTTCATCTTTTTCCGTTTTTAGTGATTAAAAGTATTATTTTATTTTGTGTTGTCTTAATTTCCGTAAGCAGTTCTATCTAATTGAAAAGCGTGTGATATTTTTTTAATTACATTAAACACAGTTATGTTATGAATTGAGTTGCAACTGACAATGAATTGTATATATGAACGCATTTTTCGACCAAGATCACAACGATTTTCTTATTATTGGCAGACGTTGTATCGTTGTATAGTTGCCTTCTTGTCTGTTCACATATTCGCTCCGAAATAGTCATGTTTCTCGGTAACTGGATTAACTACTAAGACGAGCTTCTTTCCATAACGCGTCTCTTCCGCAAAACCGCACTTTCGCACATGAAGCACTGCTCTGTGTTAGTAGCTCAAACAGAACCGAACCAAAAAAACGAAACTAATCTCCTCTCCTTTAACCGTTTTGCCATTTCTTTTCGTTTCTCTTCTTTCAATCGTTGTTCTGGATTGTATTTCTCCTGCCCGCGCTCCGTACGTGCGTACGTTACGTGCTGACACAGCTGCACCGGGATGAAAGAATATTTATGTTTGAGCGAATCGAGGCCGATATACATGGTTACTAAGTATTAAGCTTTGCCGGTTGTGTTTCTTCGGTTTCGTTTTGTTCTGTTTATATTTTTATCGTTTTTTTGTGTAATAATATATAGTGCCCGTGTCTCTCGCTGCTAACTCTCTCATCTTTCCTCTCGTTGTGAGAAGTCACCTTTTGCCTGCCAATATTGAAAGGCACAGTTGAAGGTGCCCAAGAATGGATTGGCATCGACATGTTTCTATTGTTTGCTGTGTAAATGAATTGCACCGTCTCATCTTTCATATCGTCGGAATGCACTTTATCGTTTAATTGGCATGGGAAAATGCAAATCATGCATTAATGTTGTCCTTTTCGTGTCATTTATTGTTTTGCCGCCCGACGGTTCTTAATGATTCATGTTACGTCTACATATTATTTGAATGTTTTGTCATTCTTTTTTTTAAATTTTTGCTCTCTTGTTGAAAAACAAGGATAACACGCGTTGGGTGTCCCTTTTGATACCTTTTTTCACACTCGCCTCACACCGGATGAGTGTAAATCAGTAAATACTAATACCTGGCAGCCTCCCGAGATGCCCCGCGACCAACGGCGGTTTGGACTCGAGCGTGTGCAAATGTGCCTTTTAGATTGTAAAATCGCAAGAGCATTGAAGAGCGTGCGTGAAAGGTTGGTACCTTGCATTACGGTAGTGAGCCTCCTGTACTAGCGAATATAGCTCCGTTTCTCTAGTTTTTTTTTTACACGCTGTGCTTTGTATTGGGTTTCGTAGCGAAGACCACTGCGAAAGAGCTCACCGCCGCTACTTAAAGGGATCGTCATGCACCGATCGCGATTTCACGAACGTTAACAGTGGTTAGCGGAGTGTTGCTGTTGACAATGATGTATATACGTACTTTAGAGCATACTTTGCAGTCGACACTGAATTATTTGCACCTCATGCATTCACTATGCACTGGCTTTTTCATATATTATTTATATTATGCCGCTTCCATACATTTATACAGTAATTGCCTGACGTTACGAAAGCAAAAGAAGTTTAGGTGACTAATGATTTGGGTTTCGATGTCGTTCTAGTAAAAAAACAATCAAAATGAAATAAAGTATACACGAAGCTCTAGCCACCGCTTTATGTATTTAAATTATACAATATGACATTTGGCCGATTTTCGGAAAACAAACAAAAACCATCTTGTTACCTTTGCTAGTAGATTGAATAAAGTTTCAGAAGTTACGTTGCATAATTACATATTTACTTTGTGTAAACGTTTGCCGATAGTAATTTTTAATAGCTTAAAAAAATATTTATCTATTTGTTTGCAATTGTGATACAAAATCTGTTTATTTAATCGTGGTGTGTGGTTTTGCTTTTTCCATTTCTTTTCATCACTAGCCTAGACGGACAATTGTTTTCTATTTCTAAACTCATACCTAGTAGATGTGCCCATTACACCACTTAGGTCGCTTTACTTAGTTTAAGTTGTGTACAGTGAAGTTATGTGAAGTGTTCTTTTGTCTTACTCTTCCATATACTCATGCGTCGCTAGACCGTCTCGTTACTGATATACTTTCTCTTGCTTTTTTATTTCGTTCTATCATCGTCGCTGTTACATTATCAATCCTGTATGTGTGTGTGTGTGTATCTCGTAATTGCTGATGATACAGGCGTGATGCACCGCCGAAGACGCTCCGGTAACGATAACGCCGCCACACGCGACCCCAGTGCTAATACGAACGATGCGGAACAGAATATGGAGCAGGATACACCGTACTATGACAACCGACAATCTCCCAACTACCGCGGCTACCACAACGACGACGATGACGAGGACGACGACGACGCGGTTGAACACGAGATCCTTCAGCGATCGGAGCAATCGAGTTATGCTGTGCATCACCAGGAACAAGAAACACGTCGAGGAGGACGAGCAGGAGGAGCAAGAAGAGGAGGAGGAGGAGGAGGTGAAGCAGGAGGAACAACACCCGGTCGATCCGGTTACACCGGTGGTCGATCCCAATCTCAGCAGCAACCACCCCAACAGCACCGAGCAACCCTCACGGTCCACGCCCAGCACGACGTTCCTCCGGGTGAGGATACGGAAGAGCTTACCGAGCCTCTTCTGCAGCAGGCATCCCCCAGCATGCAGTGCGCCCCGCACGGATCTGTAAGCGACGAACCGCGGCAACAGCCAACCGTGTCAGCAACAAATAATCCTTCCACAGCATCACCACCGCCGCCGCCTCCCGCCACGAAGCTTTCGCCCACCTCGTCCGTTTCGTCCTCGTCGCTCTCGTCGAAAGCTTCCAAAGCGTCGAAAACATCCGCCCGGCATCGGTTACGCAAGAGCCGATCGAAGGATGCACAGACGGAAATAGAGCACCCGAAGGCACCGCTGGTGGTGGCCGAAGATTCGGAAGATTTGGACGGCGATGAGGACGAAAAGGACGAGCGGCAGACGGTAGAGGCGGGCGGTGCGGCGGAAAGTGTGCAAAGGTGAGTGGATTAGGATTAAGCGCACGGGAGGTTTTTTCTCGAGGGTGCTTTAGGATGAACGCGAGAGGCTTAGCGCGATGACAAATCATTGCAGAGATACACAACGGGATGTTTCGTTGGGATAGAAGCGATTTTATGTATCTTGTTAGGTGGGGAATTGTAATATAGGCGGTAATTTTCGAGATTACAGGGTTCCAGAAACACTTTCCTATTCGCTGTCTATTGCTTCTCCTCGAATGCTTTGGCGATTTATCTTGAAGACGTAGTTCCAGAGCGGGGCTTGCCAAGAATGCCTGCGTGTAATCTTGATTCCGAACTGCATGTGTATAAAATTAATGTGCTCCCGACTCTATGAGACTTGGAGAGCCCGGTCTGCCAGCTTCGCTGGTCGAGCAGGAAGGATTGCAATCATACACTGTAAACCGAACGTAAAATCTCGCCTCCTAAGCATGGAATCAAAGCTAACAACGAAACATAAATATTGATACAATTACAAAAAGAATGAGATGGGGAAGTGTACGTGAGAGAACGAGAGAGAGAGAGAGAACGAGAGAATAAGATCCGTCGGTTATACCAGTCACCTTAAATCTAATAACAGTTGGAAAAGAAAAGGAAATGAACCAGCGAGACGTGATGTAGTTGAAGTGTTATTGTTGTTCTTATGTAAATGCCAATGGAAAGGGTGTAGCAAAATGGTAACGGATTAGACGGAAATCAATAGCAAATGATCGATCCGGCTTGTTTGCCGGCTGTTGGTTGTTGAGTGCGATTTTAGGAAGCAAGAAGTTGATGCATTTGTTGGCTGTTAGTAAGTTCCTGGAGAGCTGCTGAAAGGAGCGTGTGTCGGTCGGTTGTGTTATGCTTTAATGAGTTACGGTTATGAGATTAGGACAAACAATGAAAGAG
>JXXB01000315.1:0-11172 GCA_000956275.1 Anopheles koliensis
ATCGGATCGATTGATGGAAACAAAACCCCGGGACCCGAGAACACCGTCAAGCCGCGTCGCTGTCAAGGCTTTAAGGAAAGTGTCAGACCCGCCGGAATGAGAATGAAATACGATCGATTCCGGGGTGCGGGAGACGACCGGAAGCTGAGAACCAAACCAATTGCGAACTTTCCGATCAATCCTTCTTTACCCGGGGCTTGTAGATTCTGCCTGCCAAGGTCGGCTTCCGCCGAAAACAGACGTTCCAGGAGGGCTGATTACCACAGACGCCAGTTGTCAAACTGTGCGCCTCTTTTCGCCACTTCCAGCTTGTTTTTATTTTTGGTTTTCTTCACTTGTTTCGAGGCTTATACAATCCCCTCCCACTCGGGGTAAAAACTTTTTGCCAACCCCCGCGGGCGCTTCGGAAAGAGTTAAATTCGTCGTGTTGCGAAAAACCAATCGCAACACGAATATTGTCACGCGTAATGATGACAAAACTTGTCAAACTTCAGCAGCAACCCTTTCTTCCCGGTTCGCTTCATGGTGACATGCGACCCCTCGGTGTTAGCTTCCCCTTTTGTGCGCCGGATGAACTTTCACCGAGAACGAGACCCAAAAAACCTCCCCGGTTGAAGCCGACTCCCTTTATCGGATTTTACACTTTCCTATCTTGTCTGCGTCGGTTTGGTTTGGGTTATTTTTTTTTCCTTTCTCCCAACGCGGCTGCTCTTCGAATCTCCAAAAAGGGCTACCAGCGGGAACCTTTTCTTTTTTTTTTTTGCTGAGCTGCCCCTGGTGAGATGGGCTTAACCTCGAAGCTCGAATTTCTTCCATTCGGTGGCCGAAGTTTGGACCAACGAACCTCCAAAAGGGCCCAACCTAGGGGCGGGCTGCTAAATCGAAAAACTTTTACGGCTTTAAAGCAGCACAAATCGTTAAATTAACTTTTTCGGGAGCCTTCCGAGCTGATGCTCGCGCTGATGATGATCCCCAGCTACCCGGTGCCTGGTGCCGAATACTTATCTTCAGCGCGGGGAGGGCGGCTGTGAGTGTGGCTCTAACCATCGGTGAATCTGCTACCGACCGAGGTGCACAACGACCGGGGCCGGGCGCAATAACGCCGAGATACGACAGCTCAACCCGAACAACCTACGGTGGAAGCGGGCTGAGAAGCTCGCCAAGGGGCGCTCGCACTTTCCAGCACGACCAGCAGCAACGATGGGCCGGCGTCGAGTTGAGCTTTTTTACGACATTTGCTGTTGGGAAAAACGACTCATGTTTGGGGGCAGTTCGGGCAGCAAGGCACTAAGTTTTGTTTCCTTTCCGCGATGTCTGCGCCCGTCTCTCGCTGCTCGCTTCCTGCACTAGCGCACCGACCGAAATCTGTGTTTCTGTGTGCGACTTCACGAGGTCACGAGGGATGTTTCGTCCGAAACGCCGACCCACAGTGCTCGCTCCCTCCTCCGCCCCGACAGTTGGAACAATAAACTCGCGAGGGCTGACCATTCGCCCTGCGCGACTGGGTGGATAATCTCTTCGAGCGCGCTACACGGATGGATGAGATCATGCTTCTCCGGGTAACATACTCCCTCCCTTCGTCATCTTCCGGTGCAGGTTCTTGCCGGGTTTTTTTTTGCTCTTCGAACAGAGGTTTCCTTCGTCGACGTCACACGCACACACACTCCAGCAGTCGGGATCGCTGTGCTGCAATGGTTTTTCTTTTTTTTCGTTAATTCTGCTCGGTTATTAGCATAATTACTCATCATCAAATTTAAGAACAATTTTTTCTTTTTCCGTTTTCCCCCGCCCGGTTACCGTTTCCGTTCCGTGGGCTTTTGCACGATTCGTCACAGACCCGAACCGGGTAGAGCTCTCGGGAGCGCTTTCCGCGGGCTGAAATTCTCCACACCCCCTGCCCAGCACACCACGGTTCGGTTTGTTCGCATTGTTTGCTCAACGAGTAATTGCCGCCGCTGAATCAAAGCGATCTTGCGCGGACCGATCTCCGTACAAAAGCAACTGCCCGATAGATAGTAATCGCTTCATTTGCATAAATCCTACCCAACGCCACTTTTCCGTTTCGGCTACCGAGCGTTCCGCTGTGCGTGACTTTATTCTTTTAAACTACCGGAGCTACCGGAAAATGCCCTAAACGCCGATCCATCGGGTACACAATTCTTGTGCGAGAAACAGAGCACATGAGTGTGGGCCCGTTTCGCTGGCACTCATGTTGATTTGATGTAAAATTTGCAAACACCCAATCAATAGTAGCCATTTACCGTTTAATTTGTCACATTCCCTCCCAATTTGTTCAACCATATTTGGTCACTTTTGTGGGTGTGTGTGTGTGCGTGTGTGTTTGCTTATGGTCAGATAAATATAAACCACTTCATTGGACTTGTTTTGACTGCGAGAAGAATGTGCAAAATCACACAAACAACCACTTAATTCGCTTTTCATATTCTACTTCCAAGTCAACGTCTCACCTCAGCAGCGGTCTTTCCAAGTCTATCAACCCAGCAGGAACGAACAGCATCATATCTGCACACCAACACCCTATCGTGAAGCTGGTCGTTGACATCAGGACAAGCTCGTCTCATCGTTTGTTTCATTATAATTTACTCCGTGAAAATATTGTTGTTGTTTCGGGCCCTCTTTCTTCCCTCTCTTTCCACCCCGCGGAATCGCGTGTCATGCGTGTTTGTTTTTGTATGTATGTGTATGTGTGTGTGTGTGTGCGGTACCCAAATCTAGAGCCGATTTTTGATTGCATTAGTCGCGTCCGCGTCGCGTTCGTGACAGCTTGGGACGCATGGGAAGGGCAATGTCACCGTAGACGATGCGCCACACGCCACCCAGAGAGACTACCCTAGAAGCGAAACACGTTCCACATGCGGTCATTCGCTCTCATCGAACGGCTCCGGTGAGGTGAGCAGCCGAACAGATACAAGGTTTCTCTCCCCCACCCTCCCAGTGGGTGCCTCCGTGGTAACAACCTTTAAAAATCCGGAACGTTTCGTGGCACGCGTGAACCGTTGACACAAACCAATGACCGAAAAGAAAAAAAAACGTTACGATGAAATTATGAAACTACTACCGAATCGACCATTCCAGCCGTATTGGTGTCTCTGGCGCTAATCCACCTTTCCTCTCGAAGTGAACGAACTGTACTTGTAGCTTGTTTTGGAGCAAAAGTGTCCAGAAAGTCTTATCTACCGCTTGCCCGCAGAGTAAAACAAAAACCCACCACTGTCGAACGTATCCGGAACCCGGCGCGATAAGAAGTCAATCAGCTGCGAGCCCGGCGACGTCCGCAAACAAATTCCCATCGAGCGGGGAAACGACAATGACCTCACCGTCTGCAGATGTAAGCGGCCGCCAGATTAAACCAGTCAACGATTCTATCACCCTCTCCGGTGAAGGATCCGGTACCTTGCCGGCATCATCGGTCTTCGTTAGCGTTTACCCAGGGCGCAGGAAGGATGCCCATACGGTGCTCACCCAAGCTCGCCGTCGGGGAGATTAATCTCACCCGAATCAAACGCCATTGTGCGATGGGTTCGTGTGAGCCGGGGTGAGGTACGAAAAACCGTTTAGGCATCATTTTTCATAAGCCACCACCGCAGCTACCAAAGACCACCGAGAAGTTCGGTGCCACCGAATGGAAAGGATTATCTGCGAATTCTCGTCACTGGCGAAGTATCTCCGGGCTCAGATTACACTTCTTCTAGATGCGAAACGTTTTGCCACTGCTGCTTTGCTCAATGGACGAGACAAACCGCTCACGCCAGACCAGAGTGGAGAAAAAAGCAGGGAACGATTTGTTGTGGTATTTCGTAACCCGATAACATACTCCCATACGTTCCATACGGCCGAAAATTCAAAACCATAATCAGCTCGGTCGTGGAGTGCACGAGTTTCCACCACGGGTCGTGCTTATATCTTTCTGGGTCATATGCAATCAACCAGCCGCTTTTCCCCTCCCCGGCGCACACACTCACGCGGGCCCGCTTCTCGAGCAACCGAAACGCCCCGTGCTATTCCGCCGCACAAAAACCGTACGCAACCGCCCAAACCGAAAACACGCAGGGCAGGGGTGTATTGCGTTCAAGGGCAGCGATGGAGATTTTTCACGAACCGCTGATTGGCAGCGAGCAGCAAAAAGTACTTCTTCAAGCAGTAGCTTTCAAAGTGAGCGGATCAAGACTGAGCAAATGAGGAAATTTCTTAAGCCCTTCCGATGGAGGAAGAAATCTCCGTTCGTTAAACAAATGATTTTAAAAGGTAACTCATTTGTAAACTTCATAACTACAGCTTTGAAGTACAGTTGAACGTACACAGAAACAGATAATGTTTTTTTATTCCCTTAATCTGCAAAATATTCGCGTCACAAATAAACATATGCATTAACATTTGAAATCTGAGAGTTAGAGCTCTAAAATTTGTATTGTTTCTCCTAACACATGTGAAAACGCTAGAGCAATCTTGGCTCGCAAGCTAACATGCAGAGAACAAAAAAATCTTCACATTTCCATATTCTGTGATTCACACCTTGCAAGCTTTCATAGCCCAGGACGCAGGCGGTGCAAAAAATGTGCCTCATTTCCGAACAATTCATCCGAAGAAAGACCTTCCACGGCACAGCAGAAGAATGCAATGAACTCCCAAAGCCGACATCACGATTTAAACCACGGACGACGATTTCAAGAGCGCGCAGTCGCGCAGTCGTCGAGTCGCGATTATCGAGCGAGCGGGTCCGGCGAGCAAGGTGAACGGGGAGGACGGGACGAGGAGCACACTGCATCGGCCACGACGGTCAAACTAAATGCAGAGCCAACCGGCGGAAAGGATGGCCCCACCGAAGATCGGCCACCGAAGATACGGAGCAAAACGAAAACCGCGCGCTCGAAGGCCAACCGGTCCGAGCAGGCCAACAGTGGGTGGGTGGATCGCCCGACCAGACCCCGGGGCGGACGGGTGTCTCCGGGTAAACGACCGGTTGCCGAGATTCGATTCACTGCCGACGGTCAGAAATTCAATGTCAAAAGTTGCGCACTGGCGTCCGTAAGTACGGGTGCTGCACACAAGCAACGCACAGCTCGCATCTGTTGCATCTACGCGCCTCCTTTCGGCGGGGATGTCCGCCGCCGCCGCATGTGTTTTATAGATTTTCTTGGACCGTACGAGGCTAGGTAAACCTCGCCACGGTACTCTCTTTCACCTTGCATAATGTGCGACTTCACCGCGACGGTCGAGGGCTCCCACTACACCAAACATTGTTTGCTGCTGCTGAACCCGGCCCGTTCTTCCATGCCTTTCCCAACGAAACGTGGTGTTTTGCTAGCGACTCGACTTAACTAGCGCTTCCGCCCGCACCACCCAAGAACGAACGAGTGCAGATAAATCGTCGACAGTCGAGCGCCAAAGAATGGTGCAAAAGTGCATACACACACGCGGCGGCGGTACGAACCTCCAAACGATTCGAACGTCGAAGCGTAACCAGCGGTCGCTTTTTGTGAACGAAACGTCCATCACCGTCTCAGCCGTCCCATCCGAGCCGCCGTCATTCGTCGTACGGGTGAATGCTTCGCTTGAGAGCGAGCAGTGTTAACCTCCTCCACACGTCACTTATATTCACCATGGTTGCGGGTGTAATTTAGACAAGCATCTTTTCGCCTAGTCAATATTTATGCATGTGCAAGCTCTATCTTTTTATTGGTAAGTTTTTTTTAGTTCGTTAGTCTTGTTTATTTTCTTACTTTTATGCAATTTGTTTCGTATCGTCAAACGGAGTTGAATCGTTTGATTTGTGCTAGTGTTACCAATTTTGTCGAGCTTTGTTATGATCATTTTAATTTTATTATTTTCTCGATCGCATTGATTTGAGGGTACTTTGTGGCGTTAGCTTGCAAACGCGCTCAATTACCACCGCACGTGAACCATAAATTCAATTTTCTGTTTTTTAAAAGGAAAGTCTTTTCTACAGTGCAAGCTTCACTGGTGGTAGATGGTGGAATAAAATTACAATACAAATTCAATATCAACTTTACGCTGCAATTTCTTTGAAGCAATCTTCCGGCAATGATTTGCAAAGAGAAAGAAAAACAAAAACCGACCCCAAACAACTTTTTCGTTAGCGCGTCGCTTAGCCAATTGGATTGTTATCCCGGTTGGGCCTTGGGGTGTCCCCAGCTAGAGCCGCCGGGAGCTTACCGTAGGCCACACCGATAAGCACATCTTAATTTCCATAATCGCTGGCCGCGGCCAGGAAAAACAAAAACGAAAAAAAGCCATAACAACGACAAAACGACGCTCCACTGAAGCAGGAACCAAACAAAAACAGAAAAAAAACAACATGTACATAAGAAAACACCGCATCAGCATTGTACGAGACGCCGGAAAATGGTGACCAAATTTTACTGCTCGCTTTTGGAGGCGTGAGGAGTGCGGGGAAAAACTGGGTTGTCCAAATTCATTCGCGCGAGGTATTTTCTTGTCTCGCCACTTTTTCTTCGCACCGTTCATCCAATTTCCTTTGCACGAGTTTTTTTTTTGTTTTCATATTTTCGCGAAACGGAGCAGCCAGAAATCTTATTTGCATTTGGTTAATTTTAAGTCACAACATTGTGACCGAAATGTCGGCAGGCGGAAAAATGGTGCCCGAAAGCTACTTTGTAGACACCTTTTCCCCTTCGGTCACTCCACTGTACGCTCCAGGAACGGGCATAAGCATAAAATCTCACAATAAAAAAGGAATCAGCAGTGGGCAGGCGATGAAAGTCGGAAATTTCGCCTATCTCGCGGCCGTTTCCTTGCCAAGCGTTTAAGAACGTTTTCACCCAAAGATGTAAGTCCTTACGAGGGCGACCGTTTAGCGTTTAACCCCCTCGGGGTGACCCAATTATTTGCAGCACGCTCGCTCCCCAGAAACTATGCGATTTCGAGCAAAGCGAAACTTTATATTCCACCCGAACGAGTGTTAAAGTTTTCTTTCCTCACTGTGTTTGCGCTGACGCTGACCATAATACTGCCGCGTGCGTACGTTGTTGGGTTGTGGAAGAAGAGAAAGAAAAAAGGGAAAGAATAATTTAATTTGCGACAACATTAGTGAGATCTTTATCGGGAGCGTTGTGTGTCGTCCCTTCTTGGCCCGATCCGAGAATCCCAAGAAGGCAACGAGTTTGGCAGCAAATACGAACAACGGGAAGAAAAAAAAAAACAACCGAACCAGACGTTTCCCCGAGGATTCGATGACCTTCTGGCGGGTGCTGCGGACACATGAGGGATAGGCCACGGGTTCGAGACCGCTGATGACGATGATGAAATCATACACCACGATTTTTGATGAATGATAGGAACGCTTTCCGTGTGCACGGTGCAACGTTCCTACCGGATCAGGTTTCTTTGGGTTGTGAAAACTCCTGCGGGAGGGTTTGCAGCGCAAATTCATCATCCGCACAGACACTCATCCACGTACACGACCGGCACCGACACACCCGGCATGTTTACTCGCCTGCCGGTCTGTGCTCAACCGTTGCACTGTTCGGATGATCTCCACAAGCTGTGCCGAGTGCAGTGGATCAAAAGAAATATGTTTGCCAGCAGGCTTGCAAGCAATGAAAAGAGTGGAAACGATGGAAGGAGTTTATAATTTATAAAATTACCTTCATCCATATTCATCCTCCGGCACCGCACTAGCTCATCTCATCCCGATACACCCTGGGAGTGAATGGACGGGGGCCTCCGTCGACGTCGGCTCCATATGGTAACCGAAATACGGGACATCGGGTAATTGGTTGTTACATTCGCTAAACATTTCATCGAGCAAGAGAAACGAACGAAAAAGTAAAAACCTCCACCGGTTCCTTGAACCTCGATGCGACACTGGTCGCCCATTTGCCAACACCCGACCGCGCGCGTTTGTTTGTTGACTTTTATCCTTGCGTGTTCACAAATTGTGTTTGCGGAGCTTTTTATTTCCACCCTGCTACTGTCATCGCCCGGCCAGTCGGCTGTCTTTTGGTGGCCCGCCCCTGCCCGCCCAGAATCGTCGCCACTGCACTATTCCGACCCTTTTTGCAGAGGTTTTACTCTCGGGTGTGCGGATTCCGGTAGCAAATATGAAATTTAATTAAATGTTTACATATCATACTTGTGGCACTGGGTTGGCTTGGTTTACTTGGTTGCTGCCGGTAATGGCAACGGTGGTGGAAAGCCCGGTTCGATCGAGGAGGTCAAAAGCCAACATCATCATCCTTGCTGCCCCTGTCTAGGGAGCGGGTGGAAGGTAAGCTTGCACATTTGCCTTCCAGCCGTACGAGCTGACACGATGTGGACGGAGCGAATGGGAGCGGTTGCAATGTGCTGCACCGTGCTTTTCCTGCTTCATCAATAACCGATGCAAAATTACCCGTCCAACAAACGGTGCACAAACGCACGCGGAACACAACCCGGAGAAAAGTTTACCGATTCGTGTTCGGCACCCAGCCGCATACGCGCACTGAGCAGTGTTTGCTAACGTGCAGTAATTAATTTTTCAGTGACAGATTTCAATTTTCACATTAATGTGAAACGCAAATCGGAAAGTTAATTGCAATATGCGGCAAAAGAAAGGAGGAAAACAAACTACGGGAGCAGATGTTTGGTATTGGGTAATATTAAATTACATGAGGTAAGAAGGTTTGTTAGTTACTATGTGTTAATTAATAAATGGTAAAACAAAAGCTTACCATAAGCGGGACAAAAGATGAACATATGAAGATTTCAAATTACCTGAAATAAATAAAAAGTAAAAATAAGTTAGAAAATTTTGGGAAAAAATATGACACTTCACGTGAAATTAACAACGTTAAAAGCTTATGTAAAAAAGAAACAAAAAGTAGAAAAAACTCTTATAAATAAAATCAAAATATCTCGACAAATTATCAAAATTGCAAAAATATTGTCTTAAAAAAATAAGTACAAATTAAATACAAAAAAGTTTGTCATCAGAAAAACACCTAAAAAAACTGAAAGTGCAAGCCAAATATAAAGTACCGCTCATCAGAACATCAATATTGAAGCAGTGAACACAAGCGCCGAAATGAAACGATTCCGACAGTTTAGGCCACGAAATGTTGGTTTCCGAAAATCAACGCACCAAACGAAGGCACACCATTTCTCCGGCCGTGCTCGCGTTTTGCAAACGCAAACATCGTCCATATCGTCAACCAATCGTCATCACCGTGCCCATGGATGTGTCTCGGATGTTTCAAACAAAACGAAAACATAAAATAAACTATGCTCCCCTCGTGCCTTCCGCTTTCACGCTGCACGGATGGTTTGTTTCGCAAAGTTTATGTTTGAGCTTCGGGAGCATCGGCGTCGCCCGCATCTTGTGCCGGAGCTTCTAAAAAAGTTTGTTGATTTTTTTTTCTTCTATGCTTCACTGCTAATATCTCCTTCCGCTCGCCCTCCGCTCGCTTCTATTTCGTTCATTTATTTATTTTATGTTGTTTCGTGCTGCTTTATACCGCAGGGGTTCGATTAGCTCGCGCTCCCTTGTGGCGGCGAAAGGAACGAATCGGGAACGGGGAGAAAAAATCCAGCCAGTTGATGTTGATGGCTTATGTTGATGATAATGTTTGGCCTCAACCGTCGCCCTGCTCGCCCTCGAGCCGCCGTTTGATTGCATCAGATGCTCCCGGCGCTTCCCCCATGCGATGGTGTTTCTATTCAGTGTATGCTTCCGAATCAAATTGATTCAACTTTAACGAAAAACCCAACCCCATATTACCATTCCCTACCGCCACTCGAGCCCATCGGAAGCGAAGCGGAAGGGAGGAGGGAACGAGGACGGTCGGATAATTCCAGTGAGTGTGTTTATTTTTATTTATAATTCATTTAAGCTCGCCTTTTCGCCTCGTTCGCGCTTCATCGATAATGCAATAATGATAAAAGCTTGAAGCTCTCCACCGACACGGCATCGGCGTGCGTGGTTCCTTTGGTGCTCGACATTCGCCCGTCCTGCAATCGAAATCCTTCCCCAAAGGGATTCGCCAGCAGCGGTGCGAGCATTTAATCGCCGGCAGAAACGATCGGATCAAGAACGTTAGAAGTCAGTTAACACACAAAACGCGCCCGAAAACCGCGACCTCACGCGGTCTCGAGGTGTGCACACGCACACATTTCGGCACTACGGGTATGGCAACGGCAAAAGGCATGCGAAAGGCCGCCCAAAAAGAAGCTCAAGCTACGGCGACCCGAAAGGAATCAAATAAAAGTGAATGATTTTTATTTTATTTGATACGGAGTTGAGGAAATCAAATTATTCACACTCAGCTACGGTCGACCACGGTCGGGCTGAGTCAGCTGACTCGAGGCGTGTGTCTTTTGCCCGATCTGGAAAGATGCATTCTTCCGGATGGTTTGGAGAAACCAATAAAAACTGGCACCACAAGAATAATGTAGTGTAGAGTGGTAGCGTTTTACAAACAGTCTTAAATCACTCTACCCAACGTGCACGAATCAACGTAAGGATTGGGCCCTTTCCATGCTATTCTCACGGCAGAAGTACGCGACCGTGGCGGGAGAAAGTAAAAATTATCTGCGAAAAACTTTTGCCTATCGACCGACGGAAAACTCGGGTCGTATCCCTCGGCTGGCTAGCTCAACAACCGAAAAAAAACCTTCGCATGCGAGGCAGAACGCGCAACACGGCGCAGTCAATTGTGTATTCATGAGATTCAGTGGAGAAGATAATAAATGATCCGGAGGGCTGGCCGTCTGGCGTCTCGTATCTCGGGCCCGTTTGAAGAGTGACACTGAAACCGACTTCCGCTTTTCCCAACGTAGGCGAGATGGCAAGCAGGGGAGTGAGGGGAAACGGCGCGCGGAAAGCTCCGAACGCACTTGGAACCGGAAGCGATTGGCGAGGCCATTTCCTCAGCTTCCGGCTGCGGGTTGGGATCGCGGTTGTGGGGGCACTTTGAAGCAGGACGGAAGATACCAAAAAAAAAAAGAATCGCAACTCGAAACTCGTTTAAATCGCTGCCGTATGAAGCAATAAAGCCTTACGGAGATGCAAATTTACTGCATCACTTGTTACAAGTTATGCAACGCGTTGAGCAGCAGTATGCTCGTCCTTTTTCAATTATCTGAACAACTTTAGCACCAGCAATAAGGGGCACCGTAAGAGAGTAGAACAAATGG
>JXXB01000464.1:0-23891 GCA_000956275.1 Anopheles koliensis
GAATTGACTCCAAAAGTTGATTGGGAAATATTTTACTGCAAACCAACGTTAATGTTGCCCTAAATAGACTTGCTACGCAGTTGTAGAATTGGAGAGAGGAGAAAAGAAAATTTCTTTACACATACTTTTAGCGCTAACTTTCTCCTAATTCACCACCTTTCACATCGGCATTCGCGCTTCAAAATTACCCTGAAAATATGACCAATCTCAACCTCTCCTCCTGTTTACTAACAGGATCGGTCGAATACTTGAAATACATTCACGACACTATTTCCAACATTACCATCATCATCATCATTCACGGGTTCATTTTTGGAAGCACTGTCGCACCTTTCCGCCAGCCACCATCCGCACCGCTGGGCGAATAAAAACCGGTGCAGCGTAATGAACGCCATTGTACTTGCTGGAAGGACCATTATCTCTAGACACCGTGTAGCGCAAGTAACGATCCCGGCTACTGCCCTAGCGGACGGCACTGGAGCACCAGAAAAGTTTCCCCAAATGGTACGCGTTTAAGCCTGCAAAATATTTCTACCTACCCGACCGGAGAAGCTTGTAGCATAGCGCATAAGGGTGGGTTGTACCCGGGATACAGGACAGGATACTTAATAAGGCCGCTTCATTATCCCGGCACGCGCTTTCAGCACACTGCTGTGACCTTCCTCGATCCGTTCGTAACAGCCTGATGCAAGAGAGCTATCAATTATTTTATTTCCGAGGCTTTTCACACCAGCTTTAGGAAAAGGCTCCAACAACGTTAGTGAAAGTTACTGAAAACCTCCAGTCGGTGGCCACAAATCACAGGATGGGAAATATTCTATAAAATACCTGTTTATTGCTTGCAGAATGGTAAATCACTAAAATTTTACGTATATTTGTTTTAGATTATAATACATAATATATAAAATATTAACAATTCGCAAGTACACACTTCGATGTATACTTGCAATCTTGTTCAAGCTATCGAATTTGGTATTTTATGAGAGTTAAATCGAAGCCGTATGCCTTATATTAATTTAAGCCGTGGTCATTCGAAGCAAGGTGTTCACTGGCGTGTTGCTGCTGGTGTTAATTTTGCATTTTTTCACAATCAATCTGGTAATCAACAGCAATCTGCCTGTCTATCTAATTCTCAATCGTCAAGTGCACTCGGAAACATATTGGAGGGCTCTCTAACGTTTGTCTTTCATCTCGAGCATAGTTGATGCTTGATACCGACGCCTCCGCCTCATCCCGCATTTGCAAGGGGGATAGTTTCAGGAGGCCAATCAACGGAAATCGTTGATACTGTGCAGAGCTCGAGTAGAAGCGAGAGCTTTGCACCGATCCGAAGGAAAAACAATTTAGCTCCAATTTGTTAGCACTTGAAATATGCATTCTCCCTCATACCGGATGGGGCTAGGCGTGTGCACATGCACAAAATTGCATTTGTTCCATGGCTTAAGACTCGTACTTGTTCGCTTACTCGACTGCTGGCCACTCTGCCTCTGTGTTCCTCTGTCATTGTATTTTTCGCTCGTAGATTAATCACTTCTTTGCTCTATGCAAAACTTCCTCCTTGCTCTTTGGTGTGGTTATGATGATCTATTCGCCGATAACACTCAACCGCCTGCTCTCAACTTTATGCTTGAGCTTCCAAGCGGAAATTCCTGATTCTATTTCTTAAATGTCTGCATATGATTGTATTTGTATTTATCTTTCTTCTAGCTTGTTTAAGAACCGGAACCTTGATTGTATCAGTTTTCTAGAATATAATTGGGCTAATAATTTCCCGTACTTGTTTGCATTTATAAAGTTATCAAGAAAAATGTCTAAACATTTTGAAATAAATTTTATCAAGTATCATCTGTGGAATGAACATCTAACTATCTAAAATCTTATTGCAAGTTATCAAAGCTATACTCTAACTGTAAGAAGCTAGACTGATTTTAGCGTCATGGGAACGGGTATCCCAACCGCCCGCAAGTACTCAACCCACAGCTGTGAACACTCGTTACAACTCAACGAATAAATGTCACTACCACGTAAGAATAAACATAAATAAAGCTGCTTGTTATTTGCTTTTCGTTAAGCTTTGATTACTAACCTCTGCATCATCATTTGCAGTGCACTACAGAAACATAACCTTTGATAACGTTTAAAATAGATACCTGCAAGTGAGCTATAAAATAAGTGCAGCAGCGAGTTTTGCATTAGTCAATTACACGACATCACCGTTCCAGCAAGTGAAATTTTTGCATGATGGAAACGAAAGTGAACTACATCAAAACGGAAATCGTTAACCGGGTAATAAGCAACAACGATTGCTTCCGGGACATAGAAGTTGTTAGTTGTGAATTGAGTACGCCAAAGCAACTCGATGGTTTTATGTCGGCCATCCATGAACTGTCGCTTGTGTTGCGCAACAAATCGGATGGGTAAGTGAGTTGTTTTGCCTTTGAATTTGCACTATCACAATTGATGGTAACCGTTCCGTTATCAGGCAACAAACACAGATACCGCTGCTCGTGAAGGTGATGAAAGGAGATGCTCTGTTCCGGAAGCAGAATCTCGGTCACGTTTTATTCCCGAACGAGATCAATATATACGCCAACGTGCTGCCTTACTATGATCGATTCCTCGCTGGGGAGGGGTCACCACTTAGAGCTACGCAGTGGTGTCCACGAGCATACCTCAGCTCGACGGGTATTTTTCCCGGATACAGTGAAATATTTGAGACTTTCCTTGTGATGGAAAACGTTGCTCCGAAAGGTTTCCGAACTGGACCAAGGCTCGATCTGGACAAAGCACATCTTACCCTGATGGCGGAAGTGATCGCACAGTATCATGCGTGCTCGTACGCGTTGCGCATTCGGAATCCGGCGGCACTGGACCAGCTAGTCGAAAAGATAATCCCACTGAACTTCTTACAGAATGGCAAAATATTTTTCGAAAGCTACGATATCGTCTTCCGCTTAGCAGCCGAGCGGTTGTTCGCGTATGTTGATGATTTTCCCCATGAGCTAGACAGTGAGCAATTTAAGCAGCATGTAAATATCTTACGCACTAAGTACGGTCCCAATCAATCGCAGCTCATGCAAAAATTCCTCGAACGTGATCCACTGTACTCTGTGATCCTACACGGTGACTACAATCGTAACAATGTATTGTTTCGCTACGAGAATGATGTGCCAGTTGAGATACTGATGATCGATTTTCAGGAGAACCGGTACGGATCACCCGCGCTCGATCTATCATTTTTCATGTACATGAACATGACACCGGAATTGCGCGAAGAGTTTTGGGACGAACTGCTGCGGCGCTATCACAAAAAGCTAATGCATACGCTCTGTGAAATATTGCAGTGTTCGGAAGACGATCCGCGTCTGGAGTCGTACCGGGAGCCAAACTTCCGCCGACATTTTGCACGTTTTGCCCTATACGGAGCAATGGTGGCACTCAACTTCATTCCGACGATGATGTGCAGCGAAGAAGAATGCAAGGAAATCTCCGGCTACTTTGAACAAGACATTCACTGTGAAGGTTTTCGCCGGTGCTCGTTGAGCATCGGTGGAAACGAAGTAAATCGTCGGATAACGGCCGTGATGCGGCATGCGAGCAAAATGGGCTACATGGATATGATGTAGCCAGCGATGCTGGGTGATTGAAAGCCTGCGCCGAATTTCTTTATGGCATAATTTTATAGCACATAAATGGACATAGCGCTCAAGCTTTGACGAAACTTGTACGGGCTTTCTATTTTTTCTATCTAGTTAGTAAAACAGGCAATTTCGTATATTTATTAACTTGCCATTAGCCATGAATAAACTATAAGTCGCATTATACTGTACGGAATTTCTTTCACAAATGTTCATATCACACGTTTAAAATCTTACTGAAACGCGATCATTGCATAACTTATAGTGTAAAAATCCGTAAAAGAAAGTCAATGTTTTTATTTCAACTACTGCTACAGAATATAGTTTGCTGAAACATTATTCAAAACGGTATTTTTAAAATTACTATTTAAAGTAAGTTTAAGTCAAGATTGATTGTTAAACCTGTAAGTTATTTCACTTTATAAACAAAATAAGTTTGTTGCATTCCCGTACAAAATTTGATGGGAAATGTTTGTCCAATGATAAAAAAAGCTCAGAATCGTTTGATTGTTCACAAATCTTTCCTGTACAGCGTCTAGCACTACAAAATTAGACTGTATTTTTTCTTTTAATTTTACAACATAAAAAGTGGATTTTTCCCGAATTCCGTCTTTTATATTATCCCTCTCACAATCGTATTTACAACTCCTCAACCTAGCCTCAGGCGCATAAGTGCGCGTTTTAGGCTCGATTCGTGTTGTAAAAAACAATTGTCACGTTCTTAGCAGTGATAAATCATGATTAATTTAGCGAGTGAGAGATTAGGAGTGAAAATTGTTCATTGTACGAAAAGTCCTTTTTCGATAATCCATGTAATCATTACTTCTTCTGATCTAATATGTTTGCAGTTGGGACCGTCGAGCTGATAAGGCCTGATAATTTTTCAATCTTTAGTACAATCGTTGCATGTATGCTGAGTTCCCTCCGTGGTTGAGCCTGAGTTTCATCTGTTAAATTTAACTAATAGGAGCGGCAAATGAAAAAAAAACTATTTGCAATTAAACAGAGCATTGCTTTCCGTTTAAATTACCTAGCATGTGAACACGTTTATGTAAACGTTTATTTTACGAAATATGATTATTAATATTGTCGTTCTAATGAAATATAAATTGGTATTGTTGCAACTTTAATCTTGTTTGTTCCAGAAGATTATAACTATTTACAGAGGTTGTGTTTAGGCTTTCAAAGGCTGAAGTCAAATTTAGAGTTTTTAGAATAAAAAAAACTATCCGCAACTTTTGGCTCCTTTGACTGTAAAGTTTTTTTGGTGTTTGACGAAAGAGTATAATTCCTTTTCGTCAAGTAAGGATCTTCGATGGAGCATCCTGATCGAGCAAATTAATCAGCAATCAAGACTCCAGTCAAAGAACGATCGAAGAACACAACAGTTTAACAGCTGCTGTCTAGGAGCGCCGCCCAAACAGGGTGAATTTAATCCGAATATAGTCTAGTTATGTCAGAGAGTAGCAAAAGACTACCAGAACATGGATGCGTATTGGACCACCACATGGTTTAACTGAGATGAAACCTAAATTTTTCATCTAAAAATGCATTTGCGTTTAGGTTGTAGAAGTATAGAAGGTTGCTAGCGTTTCCCGCTAACATGCCTAAACACTTTACGATGCATATCACTAGAACATCTGGAACGTACCAAATTTTTTTTTTTACTTCGTCCGGTTTGGTTCGGTTCGAAAACCAAGGTTTTCTTTCTGGCCAAGCAGATTAAGATGATTTCGTTTGAGTATTTCCGAAAGAGAGTTTTGCACGGTAAGCATGAATTTAAAGGGAGAATCATAACCAGGCCATCAAACTTTCCTGACATGTTTGGCTTTGGCTTGGAGCACGTTGAATAATTAAGTTAGAAACGCTGTTGAAAACTAGTTAAACTATGTATCACCCTATGGCAGTGACTAGCGAACTTGACAAAATTGTTGATAGTTGAGCGCTTGGGGATAGAACCATGTCCATGTACACAGCGATATTCCGATGTCGTAGCAATAAAAAACGCCCCTAAACACTAGAAGGCTTTAGCACTGCTGATAAGTGATATTATGTCACGATAATTAGTAACACCTAACTTGTTACCTTTCTCAACAGTAACAAACCAAGACGGTTCCCGTGAAGTCCGGTAAATTCCTAATCTCATCGAATAGAGAAAAAATACGACCAAAATTGGGACTTCGATGTTTTATATACTCAACACATGTATTTGCTATTAGATACTGTTATTATTGTTTTATTTATTATCCATACAGGAATTGGCCCAATCATGGCCCAGCAAAGTTGTGCAACTGTAAAGAACAACACATTTCCCCCTACAACGATCCTCGATATCGTATTGAAATTTACTCGTTACCTAACCAGTATGGAACCTTTTTTTATGGATTTGTAATCGGTATTATTAACCGTATCTGATAACTTCATCAAACGACATGGGAGAAAACCAGAAATCGCACTCTAAACGCTCTCTCTCGTGCCTTAACTTACCGTTGATCTTAGTTGATCTTTACATGCTTTATAACAATCAGCACCCCACTCCAAGCTCGAGCAATCGTTTGGCGTAAGCGCTCGCATCGTTCTTGATCGCTATAAAAACGATCGCAATCGGAGAAGCACTTTCCAGTTCACGGGCAAAGTTTGTTCGCGTCGCACTTCCCCAATCGTAAACTGTAGTTCGTGGCTCGTTGTGCTTCGACATGATTGTGCTAGTGTTTATAACCGTGTTTGCCATAGTGTATTACATAAATTTTCGTCGGTCTCGCAAAAGGCTCTACGAGCTAGCTGATCGAATACCGGGTCCCTTCGACTATCCGCTGATCGGCAGTATCCTGCTCACGATCGGGAAAGACCCGCTGGAGCTAGTGTCCTATCTCATGCAGTTGATGCATCATCTTCCCTCGCCGATGCGAGCATGGCTCGGTCCTTTCCTGCTGGTCGTCGTGGACCGACCGGAAATGGTGCAAGATATTTTAAGTTCACCCGATTGCGTGCAGAAACCGTTCATGTACGACTTTTTCCGCTTAAACAAAGGTCTGTTTGGTGCTCCGGCCGATATGTGGAAACGGCATCGGAAACTTCTGAACACGTCCTTTTCGCCGGCTGTGTTGAAAAGTTTCGTACCGAAACTTAACGTTAAAGCTGAACAGTTTGTGCATGAACTGAATGACTACGTTTCGGACGAATGTTTCGACGCCCATCCATTGCTGGCACGGTACACCTTGGTATCCATCGCGTACACAACACTCGGTGCGGATCTCAGCGTGGAGAAGCGCGAAGTGCTGGAAGAATATAGCAGCAACGCTATACGGTGAGTTTGTAAACGTAAACGGCAAAGCTTGGTTTCAGCTACAGCCCTCATTGTTTACCCTTGCAGACTATTTACGGCCAGCTTCGAACGTATCTACAAAGCCTGGCTACATCCGGAAATTATCTACAGGTTAACATCCGCCTATAAAGAAGAGCAGCATCGAATGCAGCTCTTTAAGCAGATGTCACGGAAGGTATGCGTCCTAAAAATCCCATCCCATTTTGCAGGCTTGGGTTTGTGTTGGGTACGAAATAAACATTGACTATTTTTTCTACTAAGATAATAAATATACGGCACGCGATTGCGTCGGCAAACACGGCGAACGACGACCGACAGGACTCGGACCCCGAGGACAAACAGGAGCAACCGAAAGCGAAAGTCTTCATCGAGCGGTTGGAGGAGATTTCGCGTGATCCGAACAACAACATCGACGAAGATGGTTTCCAGCAGCACATCGACACGTTGATGTTTGGAGGCAACGACACATCCGCCCAGGCCCTCTCCAACACTCTGCTCACGCTGGGAATGTATCCCGACTGGCAGGAGAAGGTGTACCAGGAGATAATGGAAGTGGTACCGTCCGGGCCCATCGCTTACGAGGATCTTTCCAAACTTACGTGTATGGAGATGTTCCTGAAGGAAACGATGCGGCTTTTACCGATTACAGGGCTTATCGCACGGGCTCCCGTCAAGGAGCTGGAAACCCATGGCGTCACCATACCCAGCGGTGCGATAGTGCTGATTCCGTTTCTGAAAATCCATCGCGACAAAACCATCTGGGGTCCGGACGCGGAGGTGTTTAATCCGGAAAACTTTCTACCGGACCGGTGCGCCCAACGGCATCCGTATGCATTCATACCCTTCAGTCAGGGTCCGCGCAACTGTGTCGGCGTGAAGTATGGTTGGATCTCGATGAAGATATTGCTCTGCCATGTGGTGCGCCAATATCGCGTAGCGACCGATATCAAGCTAGCCGACATTAAGTTATCGCTGTCGCTGGTCATGAAATTGAACAAAAAACATTTGATTCGCCTAGAGCCGCGAATTGATGAAAGATGAAAAGTTGTGATAAAATAAAATCAAACGCAAAATCTGTACATTCGCTCCCGTCCATTCCGCTGCGCACTGATATCACAACAGGCTACATGAATATGAAATTTACATTCACCGCGTCTACGAATCAACAAATCCAGATGGATGATTCGTAGGCGAAATGATAAGACACTCCATCATTAAGCGTAATTTATTCAACCACTACTACGCCCTGCTGAACTCCTCAACCCCGAAGTTCGTTTGGTCATGTACACAGCGTGAGAATTAACTTCCGTACCCGCACTGTCGGAAGGTGTTAATTACGGTCTACCATACGGCATGCGCCGTGCCGTTTCGCACTTGACACGCTGCCATTCGTTTTATGATGTAAAAATTCCCCATCACTAACGGCATTATTGCTGCATCGCGAGCGAAACGTGCTTCAGATCGTGCCGCACGCATTTTACACACGACATCGCGAGTGGCGCGCGCCCTGCCCTAGGAAATCCTAACCGTGCACGCTACATGTTCACGGACACGCAATACTAACAACGCGGCGGGAATCGTATTGAAAAACAATTAAACCGATGTATCAATAAAAGCTTGCCGCATGCTAAATCGAGCGTAATACTAGTGGAGGGATCTACCGCTTGTAAATTAATTGACAAATTGATTTAAAAACTGTAAACTCAATTGCTGTTCCTCACAAATTCGTCTTTAATATGTAGGAGCTTTGTTCTACCGTATTCTATATGTAAGGTAGTATATGATAGCATTCATTTCATACCTTAAATCAAATCAATAAAGTAAACGGTTGCTTAAAGTACACGTGCTGGTACATGCAAGCGAAATGCAAGCTGAACACAATAATTGGGACGTAATTAGAATTAAAAGCATCTTCATACAAGGATCGGAAAAAAACTCCAAAAATGTTGTTAACATATTCTGCGATAAAAATACTAGTAACACATGCAAATACACAAGCATGTAGCTATTCATTGTTTCGTTCATAACGTTCCCATGCTTCCCCGCTTTGCTAAGATGATAGAGGCTCAAGTTAGTAAATGAAGCTTTCTATGAAAAACCCCGTTACTGGTTAGGATAATCTAATCTAATCTTGCACTGGGCAGAAACAACGTGACCGGAGACATGTTATCAGAAAGATTCTAGGCAAATTAGTCACAGTAAAACATAGATAACTACAGTGCAAATGCTTCCTTCTCAATTATAGGGATCTTTCATGGTCTACTATGTAGGTGTAGTTTAAAATCCCCAAATCAATTAAATATTACATTCAGATGGATTGCCACCTAGGATGAGATGTGGCAAAACATATGGAACTCAGATGAGGAACTTAGGGTAAACTCATATTTAAATTTAAAAAAACTAAAAAATTTGTAATAAATTGGTATTTGGGTGGGGAAGCATGAACGCAAATATGTTTATAAAATTACTTGGTCATTATTTGTAATTTTTTGAGATTCTCAATATTTCTTTAAAAAAATATTACTTTTCTATCCAATGTTCTTTCAATCACTGCATCGCATTTATATGCGTAGGATGTACTGCAATTCAAATTCAAATTCTATTTCGGATGATAATCGACTATAATCAAACGCTGATACATTTGAAAACGAACTAATAAAGTGTCATTACGCACTTTTATTTAACATTAAAATAACGTATGCTGGGTAGTATGTTTTCCTTAGCCATCTATTTTATAAAATTCAGTCTTTTTTGTCAGTTAATTAGCATACATTTTGTAGTTAATCCATTTTTAACCAAAGTCTGATAAAATGTAAGAGCCTAACAGAAGGTATCATATGAAAGCGATGCACAATGTCAATTCTATTTTGATGCACACAATAAAAGTTAGTAATTCCGTTTGCTGCAAGTACATATGTATAGCAGCATCGAATTCGCCCACCACGTTGCATTTATAGTACCATTTGGACAGAGCAAATATCTGTTCAATTTTGCAATGCTGCAGTTAGTGTCTACTTGCCTTTCTTCCCTTTCTTTGGCGCTTTTTGAGGCTTCTGTTTTTTCTTACGCTTAAACTGCCCCAAACCTTTGCGAACCATCGTTCCGCGCCACCAGGATTGGATCTTGATCGCCGAACGCATCTGCTTGTTAGCCAGCGCCAGCTGTTGCTCTCGCTCTTTCATAAACTCGGCGCATATTTTCAGATCCTTCTCCCGGTGCTTGAACAAGATAGTCATCTCCTCGAACTGGACCTTCAGGTTCACTATCTTATCCTTGTGCTCGGCAATCTGCACATCAAGTGCTTTTATCTCGCGCTGATATTTATCCGTCCAGAAAGCGATTTTTTCGCTGATCTGATCGATACAGTAGTTGATGTACACTAGGGGACAGAAATATAACAAAAAAAAACGTTACAAGATTTTTAAAACGAAGCACTGCTATCGATTCTCACCGTCAATTTCACTTTTTAGTCGCAATTCACGCTCAATATTCGCCTTCGTTTGTGCCGATGTTTGGGCAAGTTCATTCTCCTTGCCCTGGATGATGATGCGGGCCTGCTCGTGCCGCGTACGTTCCCACTGCTGGACGAGCTTGATTTTGATGTCATTCTCAATGCGTGCATCCTTTACCTTTGTCTCCAGTTCAAAAATTTCGTCATCCAATTGTTTCAGCACATTTTTACATTCCCGATTGACGCCTTCCAGCTGCGTTTGCAAAATTTTCAACTTCTTTTCGTTCAAAATACTATCCCGGATCAAGATCAGTTCTTCTTGTTCGCTTTGAATATCATTGTCCATGAATGTCTGTAGTGTCTCGAAAGTACCGAACTCGGCCATTTCCGTATGCGTGTCCGACAGTAATTTACGTAAATTTGAGCTGAAATCGAGTGTAAGCATGATCAATGGAAGGAGAGAGAGAAGCTGAGGTATGAAACAGAAAAAACGAAACATACATATCGTTCTGAAGTTTAACCAAAATCATCTTTCCCATTGCTAAATCAACGACCATGTTTTCACTCAGTAACTGATTTTTGTACGATGGATCAAAACGCACGTGCATTGGGGGCTTTCGAACAATCGGAGCGCTAGTTTTATCTCCATCGCGATTTATAACGATAAGCTTGTATGTCGCTTCCTCGATGATAATGTTTATCATTCCACTTTCCATTTCATTGAACATTGCCTTGGGACCCAGCTGACTGTTGGACTCGGCTGTCGATGCTATGGAAAAGCTATTTCGTTAACGTTGCCCAGATAGTGTGAACAGGCTATAATATGGAGAATAATTTACCTCTTGTCGTAGTATCGCTAACATCCTCACTCTCCGACGATTCGGTAGAGTGAAATTTAGGCATAGAAAGGTCACACATTATGCTGAAGAATTTCAATCGAGTGTATTTTGCTGCTCAAAGTTTAATTTTTGTACATAAGAGACAGAGTGTAATTTCATGTAGTGTGTAATTTGCAGCTCAAAGTTTATTTTTCGTAAGGTACAGAAAACTGATTTTTTGTTACAAACTGACTGAAAATCAAATAAACGTACAATAATATCCTAGCAACCTAAAATTAATATCCCGACATGCGCAAAACTGCAAATTGTAGGTCCATACCTATACAAGGCACTGATGGGTTATCTGTTGTGTTATTTGCATTAGTAATCGTTGTCGTATTATTGTTTGTCTTGCACATCATTATTTTAAGAAATCATTTTTGGCAATTTTAAGAAAATGTGCATATTTGGCATCCGCGAGTAACCTTTCGATCCGATGTTATTGAACATTTGTACTCAGCAGTTAACTAACTCTGCTGCTCTGCTGCTAACTTGCGACGCTTGTTTTCAGGATCATCATTGGTTTTCTCTTCTCCGTCATCACTGCTATCGTCATCTCCTTCATCTAAAATAAGAAAATTTAGCTCAAAACGTTCTACGCCCGAATCTAATCTCGTGACAAGATTATTACCATCTTTTCCCGCCTTCTGAGGCTCAGCACTCGAACCAGCTTGTTCTTGTACGATCACCGTTAACATATCATTAAGCGTTTCTTTTACCGCTTTAATACTCGTAATTAATTCACTCATTGTATTTCCCGGTAAATCCTGTTTGACGGTATTGATAGCGCCTTTGCGGCTAATTTCTGCTTCAATTGCAACCATTATTAGTCACCAGCACGTACCACGGCCAAAACACAATAAACATAGCTGTAAATATTGATATGTCAAACTATTGGACATTACACTGTGGTCGACCTAAACGGTCACGGCGAATGTTCGACAAGCATTTATTTCAATGTCAAAATCATTAATTGAGGAAAAAATCACGAAAATTTGTAAATTCACATAGAGAGCTGTTTAATATCTGCAGCCCACGCAAATAACTGAAATTGTGTAGAAGATTTTAGAATCAACGCACCATTTTCCTTATCGCCACGCTTTATTCTTTGAATGTCGTCCATAGATCAATGCATTATTCTAAACAACATTCTTATAGTCCTCTCCCTTAAAGGTAATAATACAAAAAATGGACAGATAGTGGCAATATGTTCAATTAATTGTTCATAAACTATAACCGAAAAACGCTGATAATTTTGCGTCGTTTGACACATAGAGGTACGCAGCGAAGCGTACTGTCAAATAAACGGCGTGGTGTAGAGTGCCCCTAATACTTTCCTCGTGATCCAACATGAGATGACAGACGACGACAGAGAATAAAGAATAAGCAAAAGAGTTGGCCAAAGTTTTGTTTACGAATTGCTGGTGCAAAATTTCCGTACGCCCGAGTGTACCGTGTCCGCTAGCAAGCTGTCCATGATTCAGTGATACTTTTCCTACGCACCCCGATAATGCGATCCTGGACGACGCGATGGCTTTCACGGGCACTACACCAAAATTGGCAGGCCGTAAGTGCGACTGCGGAAAACAAACCCCGCGCCTACTCGCGTCTCATCTCCGTCGTCAGTGGCTTCCCGAAAAACTTAGCCCAGTCGAAATACAAGCCTGGTAAGATGGGAGACGATGCGTGGTTCACCGCAAACACCAAATCAGCCGATGTGTTAGGTAAGTGCCGTGTTCGGTGAGCCCTTGTTTGCGCCCTGGCTAATGCTGCATGATATCTCGTTTTTTGCTTTCCCCATGTACCCCATCTGACAGGTGTTGCTGATGGGGTCGGCGGATGGCGCAGTTATGGAATTGATCCGGGCGAGTTTGCGACGGTGCTAATGTGGAACTGTGAGCGTTTGGTTAAATTTTCCCGCTTCGATCCCGTCAAACCCGTCAATCTAATTGCGTCCGGATTTCGGGAGCTCCAGGCCAACAGAAAAAGCATCCTTGGTAAGTGTCGAACGGCAGCGACTGTGATGCTATCTCGCTCTGATGCACATCAGTGCAAGGCGCTGTGCCGTCTCTTTCCTGCCCGACCGATCGAACGCAAGCAATATGTGACCGTGACCATTTTGCACAACACTCTGTGTGTAGTGATTACGCATCTACTCATTTCCAAGATTAATAACGATCTCTCCATCCTGCGCACCTCAACTCCTATCTCTCTTTCTCCTTCTCATCCCATTCATGCTGCTGCGATTTGTGTGTTGTGGCGAGTGCAGGTAGCAGTACCGCCTGCATAGTGGTGTTTAATCGTGAAGACAGTAGCATTTACACGGCCAACATCGGCGACAGTGGCTTCATCATAGTGCGAAAGGGCGAAATAGTGCATCGCAGTGAGGAGCAGCAGCACTATTTCAATACACCCTTCCAGCTCTCGTTACCCCCGCCCGGCCACACCGATGTGCTAAGCGATAGTCCCGAGTCGGCCAATACGACCACCTTCCCAGTGTGCAATGGGGACGTCATCCTGGTCGCTACGGATGGTGTGTTTGATAATGTTCCGATCAAGCTGCTAGTCGACACACTTCAAGGGGTAAGTTGTCTAAAAAACTGTAAACTGCAAGTGCAAGGTTCGTCACGTGATGAAGCTAAGATCGCGGCGGTTTGCTGGGCCAGAACTTTTAGCTCATAATCTATGTTTGGTGTTCATTTGTTTTGCTCTTTTTGTTCAGAATGTTTTCACAACAAAATTAACAGATTTACGTTAATGGCGTATAATAAAAATGTGAAAATATAGTGCGAGTAGAGTCCTGTCGTGACGGGCGTAGTTAACAGTGTATACAAAACTCTAAGTTGCTGTACTAATAACTGCATCTGCATCTGCAAATTCGTTCAAAATTGGATGAAGGATTCCCGTTTGCGAGTAAGAAGTTTGGATTATTCGTAAGTGCGGAATGATTGCTGAACCTTGGGAGTCGTTTCGCTGGCCGTTATAAGTCATGTACACTATGTTATTGTTTTTTATTAAAAATAGTTGGCTTTCATTAAAAAGCCTAAATTGACTTATAGAGAATCGTCGTCTTCCGAATTGTAAGCTCTGATAGAGAATTGTATTTTAACAGAGTATCGATCAGAATAGCCTGGCAACGGGAAGATTTGAGAACAGACAAACAGAAGAACATCTTAGTAGGTATGATGGGATGTGGAAGAATTGTTGGTCTAAACTCTATTCCATAGATGGGTCATATGCGAGATAACCGGATCGTTGTATATATTTTCATTTAAAAAATCGATGCTAGAGAAGATTCATAATTTAAGTAAAAACCACAGTTTCCGCAGTATCCACCTTGTTGTCCTTGTTCTGACACTGAACGCTAGGCTGTACTCCGTCCTGCGGCTTATGATTTTCTAAACAAAAATCAGATAAGCGCATCATAATGACGAAAGATAGATAGATGAAACACACATTGTTGAAGTTAAAACACATTGCTAATATACCTTGTGAATTCTTCCTAAATATCCTTCTAGTTTTAGATTTAAACTTAAATAAAAATAAAACGAAACGTACTTTTTTCTATTACAGGTGGAAGGAGAAAACGACCAAGTTAAGCTACAAATGTGTGCAAATTCTATAGCCCTTATGGCAAGATCGTTGTCGTTCGACAGTAAGTTTCTATCACCATTTTCTCTGAATGCTAGGAGAAATAACATCAATGCAATGGGTACGTACGAGCATATATATATCTCCACAAAGCATAACTATCTATCTATTCTACTATCTCTTCAGGTGGGAAACCAGATGATATAACTGTAGTTTTAGCGACCGTGGCTCTGTAACCTCGTAGCGGCAGCATTTGCATGCCGAATGCTGACAAAAGTGTGCAACATGGGCAACAACATTATTGGGGAGGGAAGAAACTAAATACGATAATATGGTAGTGCAAGTGAATTTCTTAGACAAATTAAGTTAGAACCCGCATAAAAAAAATCAACCACCACCACCCGATCAACGAGTCACAGTCGTAGAAGAGCAGAAAACTGCAATCATGAAACGGAAAGGCTGTTGGAAAACATTTTGTTGTAGCTTTTAGGTTTATTGCTCCTTCTTTTCTTTTGTCTCGCTAGACTGGGATTCCTAAACGATCAAATAAATTTATAATCGAGCCGTTCTTAACGATGGCGATACGGAAGATGCCAAATGTGAATGTGTGGGTGTGTTTTCTTCCTGCAAGTGAAACCGAAAAAGTACACTGCGTTTTGCATTGGTTATTTATTCATTTAAATTAGCTAGCTTTTATTACCGTGAACATGGCGGCTACACATTAAGTATCCCGTTTTGATGAAACACATTTAAGGAAGCGTGAGTTGAAAGAAAGCGTGTGTATCGTGCATACAACTTATTTTTGAAGAAACTCCATAATGTCCTCTTTAGAGAGCATTGGGCTCGAGCTTGACTTTGACGAACTTTGGTTCTGCGAAGGAGTAGGAATGAGGGGCTGTAATTGGCCGTACGGGTTGCTATTCGTTGGTGAGGTAAGCTCTAGTTTCTTCGGCATCGACTGCCCGATCAGTGACCCATTGTTATTACTCATCCACATGTTAGAGCCCATGGGTACGGCTATTGCTGGTGGAGGTAGCGCCAGCGGCGGGCCACCGTTCTTCGGTCCATTCTGCGAAACGGTGGAACTATGTTGTTGTGTGAAAAGATTTAATTTGTTGCTGTTTTCCTTCGCTGTCGTTGCCACTGGCGGTACGTTCCAGTTGAGCGTGCTGGAAAACAAGAAAACTGAATTAGAGACGATAAAAAACACACACACAACAATGTTTGTTTACAATAATGATATTGATAATGCGCAATATTCCACTCACATTCAAAGATTAAGACTTATATGACACAGTCGGAAATTTGTCCAATTGGAAATAGTTTCAAAATGATTCTGGTTTACACAAAAAGCGTGCCGGTTGTTAAGTTTAAACATAAAATAGTTTAATAAACCGGTAATATAGCAGGAATATAAAATCAATACAAATTTAATATTTTTTTATAATCTGACTTTTGTTGTGAAAACTGGAAACATAACGTATTTGATCGTTGCATTGACGTCATTGAATCATTTGAGTGCAAATCTGTAGTAAAAAGATGCTTTCTACTTACGTCTGTGGCTGTAGCGGTTTTAGTTGCGGAATCTGTGGTTGTATTGGTTTAGGTGCGGTTCTTTGCTGCTGCTGCTTTGTTAGCGTGGTCGACTGATTCGTCGTCGATGGTGATTGCATGAAATCACCGTACAAATCTGCACCTCCAAATCCTAAGCTGCCAAACGTTTGATTCAGATCGGATTGCGGTGATGTTGGCTGTTTGTCCTGCAAGCTGTTACTGCTGGCGCTAGCCGAAACGGTAGCTTTAGTTTGACCCAATTTGTCACCCTGCTCATCCTCAATTTTTCGCGTGAATTCTTTGATCAGCGCTATGATCGCGTTAAACTGCTGCAGCGTAAGCCCGTTCACGATGGTCATCGGGAAAAGGTGCGGTAGCACTTTGCAGGCGAGCACATCTTTGGGAATGCCTAAACCATCTGTCGTGAATGATATTTTGTAGACACCTGCAGAAATGCACCAGGGGGACATTGTGAAAAGCGGATTAATTTGAATCAACAATTAGCTTCAGTTCGTTCCGGAACAGTAATTACTTACCCACAATGGCCATAATAACGGCCGGTTCCCGACAGTTGACGGACGGAAGATACGACACGATGTCATCGATCATCACCCATTTGTCAATTTTTGTCGCCAGTTGGCCCAGACAAAGCAAACACTTCACCCGCACCGACACCAAATTCGTGCCAGAGCAAAGAGTTTTGATACGAGGCACCAGACCACTTTTAATCGTACTTTTATCCAGGTGCGTTACCATGGACGGAATTATAGACAGACACAGTTCCTGTATTTGCTGAGATTTCGATTCAAGCGCCTTGTAGACCAATGGTAGCACGCTAACTCGTATCTCGTCTGATGGACACACTTTCAGCAACACGTCCAGGTTTTGGAAGAATATCAACATAATCTGTACCGGCTCGTCTAGCAACATTACCGGACGCAGATGGGAGCTAATGTGCTGCATATACTCGGCTCTCGTGCAACTAGCCGTGATGGTAAGAATGTTTGTCAACACGAACGGAATCATCGAACAATTGACGAACTCCTTCACCAGCGATGGAAGGATGCGATATAACCGAACACGGTGCGGAAATTCCACGATGATCTGAGCGAGCCTTTTATAAAACTCTGATTTCTCTAAATTATCCTTAGGAAACAAGGTTTCCAAATTATCTAAACATTGCACATAACTGTCACAAAAGTATGAAATCTGTAAAAAAAAAATATCCGGTTAAATAAATGGTTCATTGTTTGATTTAGGAAAAAACTTGTTGCAACATGCCTGTATTAACGACTGCAGTGTCGGCCGAGCTTGGGGATTGACGCAAAGCATTTTTTTCACCTCTGGGCGAAGCGATTCAGGTATCGCGTTCATTTTCGGCGGCCCTTGATTACTGAGCTTCGTAACTGATTGCTTGTAACCATACAGGTCCGATGACGCATCCGGCGAAGGAATGTTTTCACGTGAGTAGATGGTATAAATTAATATTCCTAAAACATAAACAGTGTTAGTGCGTGATAACTTGGCGTGTCATTGTGGCAACGCCTACCTAAAGAATAAATATCGGTCGAGTCGTTGCAGCTGTTTTCCAAAATTACTTCTGGTGCCGTCCATTTAGAAGCTGGGTTTCCTAGGAGACGACTTTTAAAGTAATGATTCGACACCGGTGCACTGGGCGTCCGTTTGCTCCAGCAAAATCCGAAACCAAACAACTTCCACACTCCTTGCTTATTGATGATGATGTTTTCCGTGCAGATGTTTCGATGCACCAGTTGAGCATCGTCGTGCAGGAACTGAATACCCTTAATAAGCTCGAACACGCCGAATTTCGTATCAAACTCCGACAACTTATAGTCCGATAGCAAGCCAGTGTTCGCTACGTTCGTTGTATTGCCGAGCAGATTTGCTAAACTGGCTACAACGGGCTCGGTTGCAAAGGCGATCGTGTCACGGCTTTCTTCCATCGCATGCTGCACCGTCAGCACCTGTGGGTGGCGTATTTTAGTCAGCTGCACCACCCCACGACGAATATTTTCGCAAATCTCTTCGCGCTCATCTTTGGTAAATAGTTCGAGTTGTTTTTTATCGAAAACGAATATCGAAGCCGCCTCCTTCGTCGACCGTTTGCACCCGGTGTAAATTTTCCACACGAATTCTAAAATAAATTAACCAAAACGTATCATATCAGGGTTTGGGTAAAAGAAAAACAAAGAACAAACCATAACAGAGCGGATGATTCACGCAACGAATTTGGCTATCTTTCTTATTTTTTTTTGTTGGTTGTTATGTTCACTAATGGTACAACACCAGCGTTATTCATCACCTTTACCTGAAAGCGGGGTGCTTTCCGACTCACCTGTTCCCGCAGAACCAATATGTTCGGAGATATCATACTCCTTCGTGAGCGGGTTGCCCAGGAATACCGATGACAGGGTGGAGACCGTTTGCGAAACGGATGAATAAATCTTATTTATGGCGTCCATGGAATAGTTTCGGAATGTCGAAGCGGGTGGTGATAAGCAAATTCAATAACTTTACTCTTTTTCTCGGATAGTAGCCTATGTTTTCAGGAATAATTTCCAATCAACTTAACACCTATGAATGCACAACACTCCTCTGCTCTTGTGTATTATTTTTTTCTCCTATCTCAAACGTCATCGAAAAGTTGACAGGTAAACAATACGCACACATATGAACACACACGTATATGCATTCAAACAACTCGTTATCTTCTCCGCTTTGCACGACAGGATTATCATCGCAAGAAGGGGAAATAATCTCACGATAAAGCAAATTACCTTTTACGATTTTATTTTGTTCTATCGCCACCATGACAAGCTAATATGAATCCTTTTTTGTCTCTTTTTAGTGCACACACGTTTTAGTTTAGTTCAAAGCATTCTAAAAGCATTCTAGAAAATCGCACACATTGCATTGAATCCTTCCAATGCAAGAGCTAAAAGTCGTCATTCATCGGCTTGATTAGCATTTTCTGCATAATGTGCTGCAATTCTTGATTTTGCTTTCTCAAGAAACTACATTCCTCGTCTAAATTTTGTCTTTCACGCAGCACCTGTAGTCAAGATAAAACATGTTATACTATATCGACCAATGAGCGTAGGAATAAGTTAGTATCATGTTTATACCTGCAAATATTTTCCCAAGCTTTCTTCCATGGTGTCCCAAACCTTCATTTGATTGGGTAGGAAAATGTTTTTGAATGAATCCCAAAATTTTCGGGTATCGGAAAGCGTTAGCTTCGTGTCGGGTTTTGTTTCGGTTTGAGAATTTAAACTGCAACGATTTCGATATTTTAGTAATAAGCCATTGTTTTATATGACTCAACCATACTTACGCGTCGTCATCTTTTTCGCAAAACATTTTAAGAGCCAAAAGATCACGCGAAGTCATTAGAGCTTTGTGGTTGACATCGGTCTCCTTGTTATCGATCGATGAAGCCTGCAATGAAAATATACAATGCATGCAATGTGGATATTTGCGCTCACCGTCCTACCTCAGATGCACTGCAAGCTTCATCCAAGTTATTCATGTTTTGTACTTCCGAATGTGCCGTATGAAGCTGACGAACGCCCTCCATGCTATGAATGCCGAGGGCGTTAAAAACGTTATCCATACAAATTAAAGTCATTCCACAGGTATCAAGCCGACGATCTTGCAAGGCACTTTCTAATTTCTTATCACTCAAAAACCTCGATTGCTCCAACAAAGTCGACAAGCGAGAGTATTCGTTTTGCTGTTCATCTTTGGAGGTTGTTAAACTACGTTTTGCTGAAAATAAACAATATTTGACGAATGGTTTTATAGACTCAAACAATAACAAATAATTGCAAAATTTCTACTTTTTGCTGTGCTAGGTAACTTCGGTGTACACAACGGATCATAGTTCAGAAGTAAATCCGATATTGCACTTAGGTTGTTGGTCCATTTGCGATTGAGATGCTGCTCTACAAGAATTTTGTCTATTGCCGATATATTTTGAATGATCTCGAAACATTCATCGCGGTTTAAATTCCAGATAGAGCGTACCTATAATAGACATAATTAAACATGTGTTTACCCTTGTGAAACTGATAAAGAAAAATTTTAGTGGTTATACCCTTTTATCGTACGCCTTTTTTGAACATTCCAACTTGCTACGTATGTGATCCACATTGTGATGTAATTTTTCGATCATTTTTGCCATCTTTTCCGTCTCGATGTAGTAGTTGGTTTTAGTGTCCTTCAGTTTATTCCTCAGTGTAAAAATAGTTTCGTGAAGCTTCGCCAATCGACGTTTTTGTGCGTTTTTCACCATCAAATTTTCATCTTCGCGTTTTTTCAACACCTGAAAACTGTAATCCAACTTTTCCGAGTTGAGAGTTGTGTTCGTTTTTATCTTCTGCAACTCGATAGCCAGCGCTTGTGTGTCTTTGTCCAGTTTTATTCTGGTTGCACGTGTTGTCTCAACATAATCCAGCTCAATTTGTTCAATTTCCGTTAGATTGGCTAGCAACTGTAAGTAAAATGGTATTTCTTAAAGACATGTCCAAAGAAAATCTGTTACATGAATCCTACCCGGTCCTTCTTCTGTTTCACTTTGATACGCTCATTTGTAGCTCGCTTTGCATACACATCATTCCAATTGAAATTGGCAGCGTTCTGCAAAATGACACGTTCCTCTTCAACTGGAACAGGACGTAAAATGTATCTTACCCCGTGTTGTGCTTATAATTGAATTGATCTTCTTACCTGCCCCTTGTATCAAATCCAAATTTTCTTTCAGAATGCTTTTCATTGCCTCCACTTCAGTATCGGCACGATGAACAAGACTCTGGATGTCGACAACTTGCTTGCGTATGTCCCTGGCATAACGATCATCAGCTGCCTGCAATTCCTTCCGGCATTCGACAATGATAATATCCTTCTGCTTCAACAATTCCTCGACGCGACTCTTCTGTAACTGCAGCTCATCGTTCATTAGCATCGGATCTTTCAATTCCTTAATTTCGGTCCACTTCTCGTAGGTGGTTTGGAATTTTGCCACCGAATCAACCGACTCGATATGAATTTTGCTCAAAAGATCTGCAATAAAGATATTAATGTGTGAATGTTGTGCTTAAAATATCACTATAAAATACTAACTTTCCTTAATATCCGCTTCAGCCATTCGACGTTCAACCTCATGTCTATCACTCGCCACTCTAACGTCTTCAATAAGTTCCAGCCCATCGCGCATAAGCTCCGCAATCCGTTTGTCTGCATTGTACAGACAAATCCGTATTCTTTCCTTGTCCTCGGTGTAGTTCAACGGGATGCTGAATACAAAAGAAAAAACAATATTATTATCCTTTCCGATCCGTCCTTGTTTGAACTTACTTCTTTTTACGAAAACGGTTATCACGAACAAAACTTTCAACGATGCTTTGAGAACGTCCGTCCAGCAAGGCTGATTGTACTAAACTTAGAAATTGTGGATTAGCTCTTTCTTTCCGAACAGCGGATGATTCCCCACACTCGGGACTTTTTTGCGGATCGTCCGGAGCTGATTCTGGCTCCATATCCATCTTTTTCGGGTAAACGAAACAAGAAAATCTAAAAGCTGATCACAAACTTTGAACAAACTATTTCGTTCTTCGTTAACTCAACTAAACACAGTGCTACCTAACAACCGTTGCCAAGCAATGCATGCTCAAGGTAAATAATAGTGTAACAAAATCAACAAGTTTTAGTTAGAAAAAGTTGCTGCAGGATTCATATGTAATTGATAAGACAAAATATACATTAAATGAAAAAAAAGTTTTTGATACACATTTTCAATTAAAAAAGAAGAGCAAACATCATGCACGTGTGGTCCCCGAACATAAACATAGTTTGACAGTTTGTGACATTTCGCACGACGACGCCGGACAAAATTTGTTGATGTTGTGTGAAAACACCGCGAAGTTCAGCGTGCATCGTATATTTTTCGTTAATACGTTTAGTCAATCTGAGTAAAATTATTTCAATTGCTTTACATACCGTAACATAATGTCTGATAGTGAACAGAACGTGTACGCGAAGCGCACAAAAACGATTCACTATGGTTCTCTTGAGGAATCGGATCGGTGGCATGTGGATCGCAAGGACAACGAGACGGATGGTTCCGGAAAGACCGACTACAGTCAACTTACTACAGCGGATTACTTGAGCCTAGACGAAGATGTGTATGTATAAAAAGCTATAGGCAAAAATAATTTTTCGTTATTTGTAGGTCTAACTTACCTATGCATTTTTCTTTCTCATTTTAGAGCCAAAGAGAAAGCAGCACTTCTCGAGGAATTCGAGCGACGAAAAAAGGCGCGTCTCATTCATGTCAGTACGGACGATGGCGAAGTGAAAAGCGCCTTACGGAAGCTAAACGAGCCAATTTGCTACTTCGGAGAAGGTCCCGCCGACAGACGTTTACGACTGAAGGAACTTCTATCAGCGTATGTAAAGAACATCCGGAACCGGTTATTTTCCGTTCTATTACAACCCTCGTTTACGCATTATTTTGTCTTTTTTAGACTTGGCGAAAAGGGACTGCCGGCAGCAAAACCGGCTAAAGAGGAGGAAAAACCGAAAAACCAGCAAAAGGAGACGAACGAGTCCACTTGGTATCACGAGGGACCGGAGAGTTTGCGAGTGGCACGCTTCTGGATAGCGAACTATTCACTTGCACGAGCCAAGAAACGACTTGAGGAGGCTAGTGAAAAGGTACGCCAGCACTCGGCCACAAAGGCGGGACGCATGGTGGAGCTGCAAAAGCACATCCAGCAGCTGGCTCCACAATGCAGCCAAGTTGGCGATACACGACCCATTACGGGTTGTAGCATAAACGAAGACTCGACACTACTATTGACCTGCAGCTTGTGAGTTTCCCTATTTGATGTACAATACGCATTAAAAATTCCATCGATTTTCTTAACTCTTTGCTTTACCCCTTCTACAGGAGCTCCCTTTGCAAGGTGTGGTCCGTTCCCGATTGCACTCTCAAGCAGACGCTCCGAGGGCACACGTTCAACGTAAGTGATGTGGCTTTCCGGCCGGGTGTTGCCAACGATAGTAAATCGGAAGTAGCGATGGCTTCTTGTAGTTTCGACGGTTCCGTTAAGCTATGGTCTTACGACAGCGAAGAGTCGATAGCCGATATCAACGGACACGTTCCGAATCGAGTAGCCAAACTTGCATTCCATCCCTCCGGACGATTTCTTGGGACGGCCTGCTACGATGCTTCCTGGAGATTGTGGGATCTGGAGCAGAAGCAGGAGGTACTGCACCAGGAAGGCCATACGAAAGCGGTTCATTGCATTGCCTTCCAGGTGGATGGTAGTGTGTGCGTTACCGGGTAAGTAATATGATAAACGAGAGCCTCGCGGTTCACCCTGTAAATCGTATATTGGAAGCTAAAATTAATAATGGCAAAGTTGTTAGAA